>CM076573.1:810653305-810769159 GCA_034641835.2 Pinus albicaulis | reverse complement strand
TGTAACTTGGATCGGTCTTCATATTGACTATGTAATTATGAAAAGAAGAATAGAAAGATAATAAAATGTATTTGTTGTACTTTCTTAATGGGTTTCATGAGCAAGAATTTTATTATAGGTTAATATAATTATTCTTGATGTCTATTTAGGGTTTGTATTCTATTTATGAATGTAAATAGATTCATGTATATGAAGAGCATTTTCAACATTAAAATCTCCAAGACCTTATCATGAACCTTGTAAAAGAAAGTCTCTAACAGGCCTCAAGATAACTCTCCTTCAAACGCTGGAAAATATGCAATAAAGTTGGCACTACATGTAGTGAGAAGTCAGCCTCATAACAGTCATGTTGGCTCCCAAATAGTCACATCAGTTCACAAGTCAGGTCGGCTTATATACAGGGAAAAACAACGATTTATACCCACCTATGGTGCACAGAAAAGGACAGGAAATTTGTGGATCTCTCTGTGTTTTCTTCTATGGAAAAAGTATGGATTGTCCTGTAGAAACAATTGCGGATTGGTCTGAAATTGAAAGCGGATACTCCTATAGTAAATGTTGATTTCAGAGAAGTTCAAAGTGCAAGTTAAGGAGAGAATCCTATGCAGACTTCTGAGGTTGGAGTCAAGGTTACAAATGTTGATCTCTATGAAGGATTTGCAAACAGTTCTGTGAAAGGAGTGTGGATTTCAGAGGACAAGGAGATGCAGATTTTAGGAAGGAAACAATGTGGATTTTAGGAAGTCTAGAATGCAAGTTTCAGGAATAAAGATATGTGGATTTGACGAAGTCAATAGTGTGGAATTCAAGAGTCAACAGCGCAGATTTTCTGAGGTTGTGATCAGGGTATATCACAATATTAAGATGTGGATTTACCTCAGATATAAGTAGCACATTAACTCGGTGCTATGGCTGATCTAGAAAGATGTTAGGTGTCATGATGATGCAAGTTTGCAGTAGTACAGTGACTCAAAAACTAGCAATTTAATGTCATCCATAGACACGATATTCGTTGGAGAGATGATACCATCTGTACATATTAATGAAGAAAATAAGGATCAGTGTTGAACGAAGTCTTGAAGCAGTGACAAGGTCTTGGAGGCTTTCATAGGTCAAGGGTCTGAGTCTTGGTCATGGTACTTTCATTTGAAGATCTATAAGAATAATTCCTTTCGGGTTTTCAAGGATCCTAATTATGTGTCTCTTGTATTTTGGTAATTGACTTGATGAAAGACTAAATAAGTTAAGAAATAAGTTCACAAGTAACTATCATAGTAAGAGAATTTGAATTAATCACTAGCCCTCCAAATTATCAACAAATCCATCATAGATCCACTACTACCTTGATCCTTTATATCTTTGCAGCTGTAAATCCTTTGATACCTAGACCTAGATACTTGTTTTCATCATTGATCAAGCATCAAACCCTAAATCTCTCAAAAACTACCTGAGCCTATCATATCTAGCCTAATATCCTTCATATTACAGTCAAATCCTTGATTTTGATCTAATAAAGAGAGCCCTATCAGCCTGGTAGGACTAGCTACTAGGTCAAAGTGGTTTGTGGTTACCTTTTTCAATCTCCTTTTCAGCCTTCGGAGAACTGGTGGAGTGCTTACAGACTGGAATAATTTTAACCAAGATTTTGACAAAAGATGGGCCACAGTAAAAAAAGGTATTATGTTTTTGAACAAGTTCTAGGAGGCTAAGAAAATAGAGAATGAAAATGTTAGAGAATTTACACAACAAATTGATAATCTACTTAAGGAGGTTCCTAAATTATGCAATCCAAATGATGAGACTAACTTTGATGGATAAATTAGAGCCTTTCTGGCACATGTGTCATATACTCTAAAATAAAAGAATCCTAAATCTTTGGTTGAGGCTAAAATCTTAACTATTGAAATAGAGTAAAATCTAAATTCATCCAAAATTGATTTGCTTTCTTATCCAAAGGTTGGAATTAAACCTAAATCTAAGCCTAATGCCCAAGTATACCCTTCCTTACAAGCAATTTCCCAAAAATTTGAAAGGGTTACTATTAAGCTAATGCAAGGGTAGATGGGTGTGATGAATAAGCTATAAATCTTAGAAAGGGAAGGAGAAGCCTCAATTTTTTTTCATCCTAACTCACAATTTAACATAGAGAGACATTCCAAGAATATTTCATTATTTTTAGGCCATGCTTCACAACAGAGTGTTCCCAACACTCTTATTCCAACCAATATGGTTTCCCAAGAAGGGAGATCTTTGTGTCCAACTTGCAATGAGTTTCACACCCTAGAGGAGCATCCTTATAATCGAGTGGAAGAGGAGGTAACTCATAGCATCTTCATATTGCTAATGATAATTATTCTTTCATATCTTGCGTGGAGAGTCCTTATTCCAATAGTAACATGAATAGGACAATTAAGAAACCTTTAGTGAACATGATGAGTCAATCATGGTTGTTGAGAAAGAAGTAAGTTTTAAGGGATTACACTATTCTAGAAGAAGCAATAACCAAAAAAAAGTAGGCACTAGTACTAACACTGCCCTTAAAAAGAGTGTTAGGCCACTCCCACTTCCTAAGAACATCCTAAAACCCACTACAAAAAATCCTAACATGTATTTCGGATGTTGACCTAGGGATTGTTTTAGCTGTGATAAATGTGCAAGTGCCTCTTTTGGAGCTTGCAAAACTTGAACCCCAAAGAGGGCAAGTGAAGAAATCATTCAACCTTGAAAAGGAGCTTGAATACCCTACAATGATTCTCTAAAATATATATCATCATAGAAGGAATAGAGGGCAACACCATTCTTACTATCTCTAGTGATAACCAATTTTATCTTTCACAATTGTATGCTTGAATTTGGTCCTTATGGCAATGTAATGCTTTTAAGATTCATGAACCATTTGGAAATGGAAATCACTAGGCCATATAAGAATACGTGTAGGTTTGATTCAATGTCTATCCCATTTTATGGTCTACTAAACGATGTTAAGGTATCCCTGGCTGCTAACAAAGATATTTTAGTATCGATGTATATGGTAGTCATAGATGTGCCAGATGCTTGGGGGGTGCTCTTATATAGGAAATGGTTTGTCTTTATTGGAGGACATATAGTGAAAATTTCATAAAGTTCAAAGTTCAAATATTTACCCATTTCCATTGCAACTCAAATGGGGTCTCAAGAAGCCTCCAAGAAGCATTAAGAACACATGGTAGCTCTCAACTTGCCACCTCGCCAAAGTACAAATGAGGTGGCATGGTGGGTCCCACCACCCTTTTATATGCCCTAGCTCGAAACTTCCAATGGAATGTGTGGGAGCACATAAGCTCCATTTTCGGAATTGTATGTACCTTTGGAATCAACACAATGCACATTTTTCATTGGCACCTTATTTTCAGTGTGCCAAATTTCACCTATATGGCTCACATCACTGTCAAGATTTTCCTCATGTGTGCCACATTCTCATGTTATCTTGATCTAATACACAATTTCCATATTTCCCATATTCTTCCCACTTTCCCTTAGGGTTTCTGGCTCATTGTTGTAGGATACATCTTTTTCCCACCATGGTTGCTCGAACACAAGGCAACACACTTGCACTTAAGGTATCATTTTCTTTAACTGACATGATAGATTCTCCCTCAAAGACATTTGCATAACCCAGTTCACTCGCCCAAGCTCACCGTAGGCCCCCCTTATCCTAACCACGTTCACCCACACCCTCCTCTTGTAATAGGTGAACATTCGCACATGGTTGGTAGTTCTTCCACCCTCATGAATTGTCCCACACAGTAATAACCATTGCATTTATGGAATCCATGTTTTCATACCTCTCTCAAGATTTTTTTTTGCATGTCTTTAATCACGACCCCATTTCCTTTCTTGGCTCATTTCTACCCAACCTTCTACATTCTCGGGAACCCATAATTTTGATCATCATTAATGCACCATTGCCTTTGGATTTGGCCTATCACACCACAATGCAGTAAACCATTTACATGATCAACCTCCATTCATTTCCCCCACGTTGAGACTATGTAATGAGGCCCACACCCTCTACAATTACTCCCTTGCTCCATCATGCAATTTACCACACATTAGGGCACCCTCTTTTGTGTTTGTACATCCTAAAAAAAAATTACATTCTTTTGGAAAGTGTACAAATATTTCTTTTTAGGCAAGGAACTCACTTATTTTCCATACCTACCACCTGACGACAATCCCAAGTCACCCTTAGTTGCAGCACACATTTTACATCTTGTCTACTCAACAACAACTTCATGTCATGACCCTTTGCCACTTATATCTAGTATATTGTCACTCGTTGTAGACCTAATTCACTTGGTTAAAGCAATCATTTACGACTCCCGTAGATGTTCTCCTGACTATAGGGGCTTCCGTACCTCAGTTTGTTTTGACTACCACCACTAAAATCATGCTCCAACCATGAGAAGTCTAGAATTTCCACATCATTTTTTTGGCCTCGCTTGTCGTGTTTTTTTCATCCTTCAATGGTTCCATATCTGCATCAATTTTCAAGTGGATTTCCTAGAAAACCTCTTTCTTTAGATGGTCACATCTTCCTTATTGTTGGCATTATCACTAATTTCTAGGAGAGTAGTAGTATCTTGGTTCTCATTCCCATCAAATTTGAAAATTGGATGGAATAGTGAGAGCCATCGTTTCCCATTGATTCCATTGACACCCCTGAAGTTCGATTTCAATATTCTTCTAAATAGGGAAGTGTTGTTCTTTGCAACAATTACAATTTCTCATTTTAATCGAAGGCCCATCTACCGAGTCGACACCTACGCTGACAATACCATCATTAAATATCATTAATGGTACATGGGGGAATGTGCATCATTTGTACTACCTTCTAACAGTAGTGCAATTCCTGTAGGGTGAAGCACCTGTCTTATCAAATATTTAACAACTTAGTTCATGTCATTCTTTCTAACAAGATTTCTTTTGTCTATCTACCCAACCATCACGGCACCATGTTTGCATGTATATTCCCACCTCATATGTGTATTTCAAACATTTTCTATTAGTGCGATGTTCCACTGCTCTCCTCCTACTTCCCCCTTTCTTCATCAAGCTGTTTCCTCCAAGAAGAACAGACTCACCACACAGTAAAACTCAGAATACCTACAACTTTCTCCTCTAACCTCACACATCATGTAGATAGACTGTTGTCACTAAAAACCCGTGCACCCACAAAAACAATCCAGGGCCTCCAACACCAAAGAATGATCAGTAATGTCTTGGGTGATTGTCTTGAAACATCAAAAATAAAGAAAAACTAAAGCTTCCTACATCTAATAAAAATAATGTCAAACCACAAAGTCACCCAAGTAGTTTTGTAGGGATCATCGTAGCGTTTCTTCACCTATCTACTCAATCCAGAGAGCAACATCTCAACAACGTGCTAAAAAATCAACTCGAAATGGGCAACCACCGAGTGAAAGGATAAAGTCAAGGAGCTGCCTCAGCCATTATACCACTAAAGAGGAATTATATTCTCAAGGAGTCCTCTGTCCTTACAGCCACTTAGATTGCACAAATCTCACCAATAGGCCACAGGAGAAATACATGAGTTTGGGCGTATAAAATCATTGCATGATGACCGCTAGAAGAGAGGTATGTTCATAAAACAAAAGGCGTTACCAAATTGTCTCACACCGATACATTGCACCATTCTTAGAGGTCATTACGGAGAGTTCTCAAGGAAATTCTCAAGATAGATCACTAATAAAGCAGAAGAGAAATACATTCCCTCAAAATATCCATATAGGTACATCATCAATCCATTTAGTATACTGTGGAAGAGATTATAATTCATTTTGTCAAGAAATAAAGAGATTTCTCGCCTGCCTCCATTTCTCTGCCTTTGTTTTAACACTGAATCTTCATGATCTGTCAGAGGAGCATCACTGATTTGCTCACTGTTTGTTGGTTCCAAGAAGGGAACATCATCCTTCTAATAGTTGACTTTGCACACCCCTGTCTAAAACACATGTACATATCGGGAGTACAGCGACCCAGTTGGGAGAGCATGGTTAACTTGGGCCTGTGATGAAAATGAAGGCACCTTCAGGTAGTAATGTTTCCACCTTTTGGAGCCCTGCCGCATATGACATCACCTTGGAGCATCACACGTGTCGTCTTGATATGGAGCACTTCATCCGTGCATGCCGATGAGTTTATTTAGGGTGCTCTTGTGGGTGGGAAACTGTCAAAATGTATTTTGGTCTCCTGATCTCCAAGCAGCAAAGGAATGAGAGAATCACCCTATTCATCATCATCATTGTAATCATCTTTGGCAAATTGTCTCCGTGAAGTGATTTGCAACACCTCCCCATATTTCACCAAAGTTGGAACTGCCACCACTGTGGCAAGCATGATGGGGTGTTTTACCAGGGATGATCTAACCCCCGAGTATAGTTAAGGAAGCATAATTGATGAACCAAAACCAATATGACCTTCCTGAGCTACATAACCTTTAGACTTTGCTCCGTGGAAAATTCTCCATAGGAGATCTCCTCTCGCCTTCATTTTAAATTTTGGACTGACTCTCCTCCTTTGGGTATCTTTTCTCTACGGTGAACTACAAAGCAAGGCACCAAAGGTTCTATAATGGTCTCCGTTGAATGATACAATTGTTAGCATTAGCAGGAAAGGACCCGTTTCCCACCCCTACAACTTGGTCAATTGGATGAATTCACTCTTTGGGACCCATCTGAGAAGCACAAAAACACTGCCAAAGCCCGAGGCAATTTTTGCATCTTGGATTTTGACATTACCAGGTGTTTTTTAGGATTGTCTTAGAGCCCATGCTTTCCACCATGTTCTTCTTCCTATTATGGTGACCTTTTCTGCCTCTAAATATCCCATTTCACCATGCTGCTTTGGAACCATTTCGACCATTTGTGTTATTTTGGGCTATCAATCCCTTCCACTCCCACTTGGTGGTAGTAGGTGGTTTATGTTTTTCAAAGCCTCCTGTGTCCCCATCAATACCCTCCCAACGTTCGACCTCCCCGAGCTTGATAGATGAAATATGTATTAATTCTTCATTTCACTTTTCGCCACCGCACCTCCCCTCGATTTTGCCCATTTGTATCTCATGAAAGCCTTTCATCCCCTCTACCTATTCAACCCGAGATTCACTTCTATCTCTTGGAACCCCTAACTCCGTTTCTGCATTAACCAAGGCTCACTACTGGGCACCAAATCGGATGCCTCAGTCGTGTATATAATGTATGTCAAACTGGCGTCCTACAAGTGGAAATTAGATTTGAACGGCAAATTCGGTCACTGTGTTTAATTAAGGAACCCGCATCAAGAACTTCAAAGCTCCAAAACAACTCTATTATTATTGTTGACGCTATCCAAAGATACAGTTAGATGATCTAAAGCTAAATGGCCAAGCCACATGGAACCAAGACATTTCTAGTTGCTGGTTTATGGTCCCACCTGTGTTTATGAGTGTTGTACACAACAAAACCCTATACTATCGTCTCGTAAATGACCTACTTATGTGCCAAGGTCTCACCCGAAGTAGTATGGAGGGGCCAACAAGCCACCCTGTAGGTAGGTAACTCAAGGCGTATCAGGGGTTGTACTTGACTACCAGTCTCATAGAATGAGTCTCTTCAAATTTTTAGCAAAGGTAATCACAACTAATGACAAAGCTATTATCATAAACATATATAATCTCTAATACACCAGATCATGCAGATACTGCTGTTATCACAGTAATAACTATGAAATTCCATATCACGTATACATTCGCAGCCTTAAATAAATATCATGATGGGCATTTTACAGTGGCATAATCAACTTAGATAATTATTTACTGAATCATACTCCGCATTCAACACAGTATCCACTGCAGCAAACCCAACATAGCTCAAAGACACAAAATGAAGCAGCAGTCCTACAATGTATTCATATGATTCCGCGACATGTCAGCTAGTACATGGTCCTTACCCAAAGCAACCCAACAGATCCTGTACATTTCTCTGCCAGACAGTGCATCAATCTCTCATCTTACTTACTTACTAGACCCAACTATCATTCATTTATAATATTGTAGCTTTCGCTATCCTATGGTTAACAAACAGTGGTTTTGGACCCTAGAGTGCCCCTTAATCCCATTTAAAACATTGTAATGACCCACTCATAAAAACCCTAAGACAAGACCTATTAAAAAATATATGCAAAACTGTTGTGAATATGTTCCAATAGTTCCCAACACACCAAGAATTGTCTCATGCCACCTGCCTGCAGAGTTTGCATTCTCACTAAAGTTTTGATCATCAACCAATGGAGGGAAGCACCTCTTCACTCACAACGTCTTGAATGTCCAATGTCCCAGTCTGACCTTCAGAAAATGCAGACACTTTCCAGAATGTTCCAAGCCCAGGCTGTTTGATCACAAGATTCACTGCAGAGCCCCAGGCCTCTGCTTGACCCGGCCATGTGTCACAGAACCTCTTTGCAGTGGAGCCTTGCACACACCACCCAGGTCAAATGAGTCGCTGGGGCTGAGCTGTGGGACTGTGTTGGGGTTTCCAGCTGCCTAAACTCTCCCTCCTGCCAGCTTTGAGGCAAATCAATAAGAAAATGCCGCATCTTAGAATGTCGCATAATGCCTAACAATTCCCATTCCAAAATCCGAGATGCATATTTCAGGCCTCATGTACCAGATAAAATTTCACAATTTACTCATGTATGTTTTTACTGTGAATTGTCAAAGGTCAGACCATGTTCAATGAGTTCCACTGCCCACACCTGTTCCTGCCTTAGTGTCGGCTTCCCCACCTGGGGTCTCAGTATAAACTGATACCTCATGAGATCCATGGTTTCCACCATTGTTTTCTTCCAATAAAAAAAAACCAGCGCGAGGGTGTATGTGCCTGCCCAGGACACTTATAATTTTTTTTTCCATTAACTGGCTTCACCCACCAGCCACAGTAATCTGACAACCTGCATTATCCTCCAACAAGGGATGTGAGATTTGTAATGTCATGTTGGGGACGGGTTAAATCCACCAGGCCCCTCTGCTGTTCCAGACTGCAAGTTACATAACTGCAGCCTGCAGGTAGGAATACTCATTGTGATGATTAACTACAGCCACGTGTGTGCCCCACCAAACCAGCACCGCCTACAAACAGTTTTAAGCCGCAAAGCCGAGATTGTGGGATCATGAGTGACCCATTCCCCACACTCTCCGTGAGCTAAACAGTCATCCTTGCTGCAGATCATGCTCCAGACCTTTCCAAAGCCCTCTCATTTCTGCTAATCCTGATCCACCTGTCTTGTAGGCCTGCCTTCTCCCTTTGCTCTTTCACAAGGTCACTAGTCCCAGCCTGCACCAGAATGACTCCAACATTCACAACCTCCCGCCTTAACTGCTGTGAATCCTTTGCATTCCGCCCGCCCCCCAGCATTCTTGCCTCACTTTCGCCTTCAGAATGCTGCGACCTTCTGTGGTACTGTGACCGCAGTTGTCCCACTCTGATTTAAAGCCAGCCCAGTGTGAGGCTGTTAGCAGGAAGTCATCCTCATGACCGCAACCACAGGCTGCATATTCCACGTCGACCCTTGCGGCCCCATCTGCTGCTGAAGGCACGAATACTGTGATCGAAAACAAGCCAGCATGCCTAAATGTCACATCGCCACATGTTTAACCTGAGTGGATGGCAACAGCCCTGCCTCAAATAGAACCCAAAACCTTATTATCTTCAATGCTTCATCCTCTCTGAATCCACATTCTCAAGCAGCTCTCCATGGCTATCCAAACAAATGCTGCAGGACCGAATATTATAGCTTCCATGCATCAACCAAGAGAGAGAGCAAGACCAAGAGGGGCAGGGACTGTCATCCATGATCCCATGGGTTCCCCACTCTCCTTAATCACTCAGACCCACCGCCAAACAGACGTTTTTCGGGGCCGCCCAACTGATTTGCTATGGTGAACGTACCAGCACGCATCATCCCACGCTAACAAGGTGCCTGCTGCACTACACCGTGTCACTCTCCAGTGCTCACTGCTGAACCCTTTAGTGTCTTTCTTACATTCAACGTGATAATCACCACACCATTTGGGACCACCCTGCTGTTCATATTTCTTCCCGAAGCGCTCCATGGGCCCAACCCTTTCAAGGGAAGTATCGCTGAATGAGCGTTGCATCTATGGGAATGTCCTGGAATCCAAGCTGTCAAATGCTGAGCAGCCAGACCAGATGCAGCGCTGTTGCACAATCTTGTCAAAGGTTGTAGTAGTCGTTTTATGCATCCGCATCAAGTTTAATAACTCGTACCCAAATTAATTCACTTGCCCATGGCATAGGGACTACCTTCGCACGTTATCCTCCAATACCCTCTCCAGATAGCTGTACCATGTCGCCCGAGGAAGGCCTCCAAAGTTGAAGCAGTCATGACCATCAAACTGATCGTGTGGAGCTTTCCAAAGGAGTTCCACCACGGTGACCTCGCCAACCGAAGTATCCATGAAGAGAGGAACGGTCCCACGCATATTCTTAGGGGCAGCTAACCCCAGGAGCCCCAAGCCTGCCAGGGTGTGTCCGCCGCTTGCCCGCAACAGCGGCCTCTCCCCGAGTGTACAAAGGTCTCTTTGATGGGTTGGGCGAATGCTCCGGGAGCACCGTCTCGCAAGAGACTTGCGTTCTCGAGGATGTCGGGCCGCCAGCCCCACTAAGGCCCTCCCCGGCCCTAGCTCCGACCTTTTCCCTTCCCTCCTTCTTCTCAAATGCTTTCCCTGCCGGTTGTGACATAACCCCCCCACCCCTGCACCCCGCATTTCCCATTCTCTCCTGCCGAGGCGTCCGGGGAGGATTTAGCGAGATTAGTCGCAAATCATTCTTGCATGGAAAATGAACTCGTGGTTACTACTATCGAGGGGGTAGAACGCCCGTACATTAACAAAGCGCAATAGTCACACTTGTGCCAAACGCCAAGGTACACGGAACCCTCTTCGAGTTGCCACTTTTCCGTTTATACGTTGGTTGATGAGGCTTATCATAAACTCATCAACAGCAACAAAAATCTTTCGAAATCGCCTCGTCAATGGTCGTCGCCGCCCTTTCAATGCGGTAATTTTTTTTTTTTACCCGCTAATAATATTCCAACAACTAGTTTTTATAGGTGTATATTACCCCCGAGCTTCCAGAGCCGCACCTCCCGCCTCCGAGCACACCCTCGCGCTCCCTAGCGCACTCCCAGGCTTCCGGTACCCCTAATCAATCCCCGCGCGTGCACCGCCCCGGCCCCGCCTTCGTCCGTCCCCCCCCGCCCGCGTGCATCCGCCCCGCCACCAGCCATATAGTTATGTCGATTCCGCATGGTTTGAGCCGCCGCCACCACGACCCTACCATATCATCGCGCAAAGGTGGCTAATCGACCGCCCAGCCCCTCCACGTAATTTCCTACCATATAGGGACCTAGCTAATGCCGACTTGGCCCCCCGGTGTTTCGTAACCCACACCGGACAGACCACCCTCCGTAAATGATGCCCAAAATATGTCGACTGTGCCATGCTCATCCTGCCCTCCTTCTGGAACTGGGCTCCACAGTTAAAGAAGGAACCATCTTCCTCCATACATTAAAGCACCGCTCCTCTCCATGATACTGTCAGGAACAATATACTCCATGCTTTTAATGTCTCCCTTCAAACCATCCAGAAAAGAAGAAGTTTTCCAACAACTTCGTAGTAATCATAGAACAAACATTCAATGGATGCACGCCCCAATGCTTATGATCGACATTACAAACCTTGTCAAGGTCGCCCAAGATTTTATTAAAAGCTTCTGCAACTCCATTTTCCTGTATGTATATAAGATTATGTGTGCTATGAATTCTTCGCCAAGGCTTGTATTGTTTCATTAACAAAATGTGTACTCTATCCTCATTAAGAATCTGAATACCCAAACCTAGTTAACATGTTCAAAAATGAAGTGCTAACCGTATTTCTCCGCAAGGTAATCCTTCACACCGTGCGCTGCCCATCTAGTTGCTAATCAACAAAAAGGATGATGTGAAAGCACCTGCCTTCTCCCTGGTGGGTTGATGGGCCACACGGTTTTAAACGTTGTCAGCCTCCCCGGCTGTCCATAACAGTAGAATCTTCTGTCCGCAGCTGCCTTCCGTCCTTTGGCATGTGTCACTGTGCGCCGCAATAGTCATGAGAGCTTCCGTATGCGCATGGGCTACCATTGCCCAGCCTCTTAAAATCTTTTGCGTCCGTTGCTTCCCCGCATAGTGACCTCCCCTCGCTACACCCCCGTGGGATTCTTCTAAGATGTCATGCCTTTCATGTTCAAAACATATCTTCCTGTGACACTTACCGCCTCCTAATTTATGCGATGGTTCAGTATCAGATGGTAAAACCGCCTGCGTGTTACCAACTCTTTTTAAGTGTATTGAAAACTCGTAGGCACCATCCTGGGTTGTGTTGGATGATGTCGTGCCATGCACATAAACTACCTTAATAGCAAACAAATGCACGGCATTCTTCTAGGTTGGTCGGTTCTTCCCCCAATTTCATCGGATGGTGCCTCTGTCCTTACTGCTCTGGGTCTGTCATAATCTCAAAGTCATATTCTTGAAATAGCAGCGCAAAAATATTCCCCCTCTCCAACATGAAGCTTATTCATTTGTGGGTGTCTCAAAGCCGAAAGATCAGAAACATATTTATGCCCTGCTGAAAGGAATGTCAGATGGCAAAGAGCATCATGGCCAACCCCTGCCCAAGAGGAGTAGTTGCGCTCCGGCACAAGAGAGTTTTCTACTAGAAATGAGAATGTGCTGTCGATGCCCCTATCCGCAAGCCAAGCGCATCTCCTGGGGCATCCCCCACATTGCCTACGTGAACATGGAAAAACTTTTCCAACAAAACATGAAGATAGACAGAGACCAGCCCCTCCTTGAGTAGTTCGGGCTCTTCTCGACACTCCTCATTCAAAAAAAAAAACGTGAACATCCTTTTTTGAAAATCTTCCATAGGGGTTGTGATTAGCACATACCCTTGAATGAACTTCCTATAGTAGCCCTATGTCCTTGAAGGATAGCAGTTGTTTCGCCTTGTAGGACTTCCGTGTCTGTGATGTCCAGTGGATCCTTGGTGGGGTCAACCATCAATCCTTATCGACGTACTATGGTCTAGCAAGATCCCAGCATTTGAAATATGCACTTGATAATCGTGGAAATCCGTGCTTTCTACAAAAAGATCCAACATCATGCACAAGTTTGAGACGTGTTTCTTTGCTCGTCAACCCGAATACACTACCATAAAAATATACCTCCAAAACTTCGGATGAAATCCTTAAATACCGTGACCACCACCCGCTAAAATATGGCAGGCATTCTTGAGTCTGTAATGCAGGCTGACAGTTGTACTGAAAAATATCCCCATTCAAAGGGGAGAAGTAGTTTTGTTGCGATCCTAATCAACATGGTAGCCCGAGAACCCATCCGTGAACGAGTACGCTTCCCGCCCACCTCTCCTGCACATCATCGAGGATGAGTAGTCGCTAGAGGAAGGGATTCATGCAATGCAAGGCATCATTCAATTTGCGCAGGTCAACACAAATCAGGATCTCTCCTTTGTATTTTCCCCAACCACCATGGACTTACCCAATCCGACCGTTCGATCGGTTTGATG
Organism: Pinus albicaulis; assembly: GCA_034641835.2. NCBI lineage: Eukaryota > Viridiplantae > Streptophyta > Pinopsida > Pinales > Pinaceae > Pinus > Pinus albicaulis. The sequence continues at coordinate 810,755,475 of CM076573.1, read as the reverse complement.
ATACCGCGCTATCACTTTGTCAAGCTCCTTCCACTTTCCGCTTATACCAGTTCAATCTCCATATGTCAAAGCCACAGGCCACGCATCCGGATTTAAATTGGCGTTGACCCTAGGTCCTCCGTAATCCTCTTAGAGTTCAAGAATTTTATCAAATAGGTCATGTAGGAATTTTAATATTCTGGCTCTGGTGCGTCGAAGAGGAATATTAAATTTTTTAGGATTTTTGCACTTAGATGAATAAATGGGGAGGAGACCCATACTTAAATGGAATCAGCATAAACCCTCGGGTGTGAAAGGGGATCATTTAGGAGGTCGGATTTCACACCCTCACAAAGAAAAAGGGACTTTTATTGGACAAAGTCAAGTTTCATCAAGTCAACATGCATGCATGAAGAAGAAGAGATCATCAATGTAACCAAGCCCATGTGAACAAGGACTTTATAAACATTTCTGTCAGATTGAAGGCACTTGAGTGTGAAAAGGGATGAAGTAGATTGAAGAGGTCAACCTTGACCAAATCAAATAGCGCAACATGGAGGAGTGGCTTTTAGATGAAATGCGCCGTAATTTTGGAGGGAGATTTCTCATGTGGAGTTGGAAACCCCACTTGTGTGACCCAAGGTGAGATGCTCACAAAGTTTACAAGGAAGAGAATGGAAACCATGTGGGGTTAGCTTGGATATTTATTCACTGTCCGTTTAATCGCTGGCATCCTCGGCCGTTTAGCGTAGCCGCGTTGTTGTTTAGCACAAGGACCTCCCGTTTGTGTCCTTCTCCTTTCCTCGAGAGGCCTCTGTAGGAGCATTGGACTTCGCCTTTTCCACATTCAAAGTTTATGCCTACATCCTCTGTACTCAAGAAACATTGTTCCTTGCAGAAAGTGGCAGCCAGGTTGTGGGTTGTTGCACAAGTTAATCACAACATCACTTCGAGCTTATCTTTCAGAGAAGCGGGAGCTTCCCTTGCAATATCCGTGAGGAAGGTCTTCGGGAGCATATTTTACATCTGCATGTGACCATATCATTTCCCATCTTCTACAACGCAATATTTGCGTAAACCCGGCCCTTTTCAGTAAGCTGCAAAAGATGGCTTGAACCCGTTTACAGTCACTTTTATGGGCAATAACCCTTCTCCCAGGAGGCTTCGTACATCATTCTTCTTCTCGTTCTTTGTATTATTCCACCATTTATGGAGCAAGATAATCGTTATTTCTATCTAGATCCGCATACTTTGTCATTTTATACATGTACTTTCGCTGAGGCCTCAGTTGAGTTGTTTTTACCAAAAGGGTTGAATCCCATTTTTCTTCACCAAGTATGCCAGGTAAAACTCAGATCTCATGCTTATAATCATTATTTATTGCGTAAAGGGAGACTCGCTCATGGAGCTGAAACTCCCACAGGACTCAAGGTGAGGAGGCTCACAAATTTTAATAAGGAAGAGGATTGCACCATGTGGGGTTAGTTTGGATATTATTCATTTTGGTCTCAGACTGCTGGCATCCTCTTGTTGTTTGGCTATAGCCGCAAAGGTCGTTTAGCACAAGGATCTCTTGTTTAGGAATCCTTCTCCTTTCTTGAGAGGCCTCTTGAAGGAGAGCATCAGAGCTTCACTTTCCACACCAAAGTTTTTGAGTTGCCATCTCCTTCAAATGCGCATTATTTCGCAGTATAGTGTTGTATTGGGTAGGGTGTTGCAATGGAAAAGTTCCCAACACCACTTTCTCGAGCTTATCTTTCGGTGGTGTGAGTGAGCTTCCCTTTCTGGGTGTTATCCTAAAATTTTCTCATCGTACATATTGGCATGTACAAAGAAATTCTCCATCGTCCACCGCATATTACTTTCCAGCAACGTTTATTTCTCTCTCTGTGTGCTGCGTAGAAAGGTTCTAACCTCGCTGTGATTATTCTTATGAAATAACCCTTCTCCCTGTGTTTAAATACTCATCTTTCTCTCTCTCGTTCTTTGTATTATTCAGCCCATTTATGAAGATCCGTGCATAACCGTTATTTCATATCTAGATTCGCATACTTTGTCATGTTATACATGTACTTTCACGAGGCCCTCGGTTTAGTTATCTTTATTAAAAATAAATCCCCATTTTTCTTCACTCTTAACATAAACTCCAGTGTTGAGGACCACATTTATTGTAGGAAACCCTCACCGAATCACGTTTTCCCTTGCTTCTACTTTGTACAAAAATCAGATTTTCGGCCTTTGTTTGTTATCTTGACTTGAGATCTGTTTAACTTAGCTAGAGTGATTTTTTTTTGCTCCCATTTGGTATGTAAGTCCCATATGACATAATCTAAGGTATCCCACCGTTACTTCCTCTTTTATTACAAAGGCTTTGTGTCAACGTTTTTGGGGCTTATTTTTTCGCTTTTCCCCAACTTTTGACTGCCAAAATGAAGTATGTTTGTAGTTGTTGTAGCTTCTTAATCGATGGCTATGTGCTTTTTTAACACACCATGAGTCTATTCATTATTGAACATCCATTGTTGTGTTCATGTATTGTCGTAGCTCCAACTTTATAATATCTTAAGATATTCTCATTGAAATGCTATTTTCCCTATTTTGGGATATTACATGTTCCTATGAGGAGTTCTCGCGACTCTTCCAATAGTACCATCATCCTATAAAGTCCCTAATTTTAGTTTAAACAGGTTGCTCCTTCATTCCAATGTTGACATTCTCAGCACTTTGTAGCAGCCAAGGCACATCTGAGCTGCCCAGAGAGGGGGTCCAGCAACTGCGTCTCCCTCTCGACTCCAGGATACAGATATTTCGGCGGTCTTCATCAAAATCCTCCACGATGTGACGGCACGCTGACAATATCCCGCATCCGCATCTCCCACGTTGGTGCCCCGTATGTATGCACAAGGGCGTGATTCATAAAATACTAAGGCATATATATCCTAAGGAAGCTTCGTCGAGTGCCTCCATTCCGCCTATCAAACCGAATGTCCCTACAAACTCGTCCTTCGTGGTTTCCCACCGAAGTGTGACTGTGTGTCTCCGTATAATACCATGCGGTGGGACGGCCTCAAGAATTAGCTCAACAGGTTGACCCGCTCTCATCTATAATTATTTCGCACCATTCTTCCATCCATGCGGTCGTGCTCGCACGTCTCCCGGGCCAAGGAAAGTCTTTACGGTGTGATCTCAAAGTTCAGTTCAGGAACATCAACAGTGAAGTATCTTCCCAATCGTAACTCTCCCTATGCAGAGTTCTCTCACCATTGTGTCAAAGGCCACTGATGAGCCAGATTAGTGTCTGGACATCCCTTCGCTCCCCTTGTCTCACTGTCGTTCCCAAAACTCCCTAATACTACCGTAATCCATAAAACAGGTAGCCTTACCATATATACCTGCTCTTCGTGTCTTACACCTAAAGAACATTATACATCATGTACCCGATTCTACCAATTTTCTATCTCCCGTATGGTCGCAGAGGCAGCCCATCACTCTTCTCCACAGCACACCATCGTAGGATTGATCCAATCCTTGTCCCGAGTGGTTAATTTATAAATGTGACCCACATCCTCTTCTTCGTGCACCGGTTCTCGTATACCGCTCTCCTTCCGCAAATGGTCTAGTGGGACTATCACCCTCGTACCCTCTATTCTCAAAGACCATGCTCCTTTTAGGTTGATAATACCTCCCATGTCTATTGCTCAATCTGAAGTCCTAGAGGCAGTGAGGGTGTCCGCATATTCCACAATCCGCAACTCATTACTCAAAGTCAAAGATAAATGACTCTGGATATTTACTATAATCTGGGATAAATTCTCCCAATGTGATGATCTTCTCGTTGGTTGGCTATGCATGCCTAGATAGTAGACCATTCCAACTTAGGTTTCTCCCATCCGCCGTTGGTGCCCCAAGGCATTGCCAGACGGCAATTCCAGTCGCAGATAACGTATCCATTTCATAGTCGCCAATCTCGTACTCGTTAGCCGCATTTCGACCAAAGGTTTCTTATGCTTGTAAAGTTTGTGCTGGAGTCCAAATTGATGCAGGTTTTCTTTCCGTGCGACTAACTAGTGCTTGAATATTTTCTACCGCCTTCTAGTTGCTGGTGCTCACAGCATGTAGAAAGCGGTGTAACTTCGTCGTCCGTTCTGGGGCTTGTCGGAGCCTTGGAAGTAGACGCCCATCCCCAAAGTTCTTTACAGCTGCTGCGAAGAAGGCTTTCCCTCCTTCTCCGAGGGGTCCGGCTTTCACACTTTATGCCTTTTTCTCCTGAGGAGGCTCACAGTCGCAACTTTCCTCCCCGCCCAAAGAGCTTGCCGCGCGCGCACACAGACATTTGGTCCTTCACTGCTGCTTTCGCCCGAACCATTTGTACATTCTACGTAGGTGCTCATTTTTTTCCGTATTCTTGCCGTCTGTGTGATTTATGATGCTCTCAACTCACAGGTCCACTGAGTCAGCACACCAGTGTGATTGTCTCTGTGTATCTTCGGATAGCCCTTCGTGCGGCCTGCTTTCTCCAGCCACCGAGACACTGTCCTCTTCCCCCGACCCCGCCCTCCACCCCCTCTTCCCCTCCCCCGCCCCTTGTTGGGGAGCCTCTCCTCGTCAGAGGGAGACAGGCAGACAGTCAAACTGCATTCTCTAGACATGTTTCCCTCGATCTATCATCAAGTCATAGGTTCAATGTTTATGCTCGTCATGTCCTACGTGAGGAGAACGTCAACGATTTTTTTTCTTCAAATTATGCATGTTCAAGCACCAAGGCGAGGATAGTGGTTAGTATCATGGAGCCCAAGAACACGACAATCAATGCACCAGCATCCCCACCACTGGCCCCACAAACTCGTTAGGGCGCAATGGCGCAGTCCCTCGTGCCCCATGCACCCATCGTTAAAGGCCACCGATCTCGTATGGCCGAACATCCCGCATCTGTATGTACCATGTCCGGGCTAGCCTCTTTCCTCGCTCTTTTCAGAGACTGAGCCGGGTGGCTTTCCGTTGTCCCCCTTCATCCACACCCAAACTCGGCATCATCTCTGGCACAAATTCTAGTTTCATAGCAATATCTAGCGCTTTTCTGGGAACATCACCGCCCACCATGAAGTCCACAGTGAGGGTGTAGTAGTATAGTGATAAAACCATTCCTTGTGTTGCCCAACATTTATGTCTGAAATTCTCATCTTCACAACCTTTAACTGTCTGATTTCCACTCTCACAGACTCCTCTGCGTGGGTCCTTGTCTAAAGTATTTTAGGCCAAACACACACCATGTAGCAGACTCCAGGCAGCCCGGAACGTTGTGTTAAAGCTTTCCTTCATCTCATGAATAGACGGATCCGCACATGTCACGTACCCCATACAATTTAGCCGAAGGCCCTTCCTTCAAAGCGGAGAAGTCATGGCCTCTTTACAACATCGGTAGCCACATTCTCGCGTAGTCCATATTGGATTCTCGCTACAAACCAAAATCGGTCCATATGTTCGTCCTCCACACCTTTAGAAGGTGATATCCATGTGCGGCCACATATTCTTTCTTATGGGTGCAGGCGGAGGTGTGGGCAGCCCTACCCTGCGGCCGACTTGAAGGTAAGTGGCCGGAGCACTGTATGTACCACTCTCTTAGTGGATCAGATGGCTCCCCACTCTTCTCGATTGGTTCGTAGTACTTACCACTTCAGTGTACTCTCACTCCGATCGCAGGTCATTCATTTGGTGTGTGGCCGCACATAATGCCCTTTTCACACAAAGTGGAATATTTTACTAACAATGGCAATGTTTTCAAGAACTTACCTAAACCTTTGAAGAACCTCTCGCTTCCGCTCTGAATAGTATACGAACCGAACATTTCAAATTATACCATGAATACTAACAAGACGCTATCCACCTAATGATCTACCGTACGGTGATTGTATTGTCGGCCCTCTCCAAATTGCCAGAATCATCTCGGTGTCCACCGCGTAACCCGATCGTGCTTCCAACACATCCGTAATTCCACAAGCCTTGCCAACCACTCCCGACGCTTGTGTGCAAAGGTTACAAAGAAAATTTCATAGACTCCCGTGAAGATGTACCAGCCCTTCTTAGCCGTTAACTGTGGCCGTACCCTCTCTTTATATGAAATTCCAACTGCTTCTCTAACCAAATTTCAATTTCCAACCTCTCGTGTCTCCAATGACCTCATGGCACAACCCGATTCTGTCTCAAATGCCTTGGTCCCGACAACGGAACCATTTGTCAGCTTGAGGAGTCCCACCCATGTTCGAGGTTAAGGTCGTTGCAAAAACCCTATACTTGCCTTTAAAATGACCTACTTTTGAAGGCCAAGGTCTCACCCAAAGTAGGGAGGGTGCCTGAACCAGGTTTCCGACCAAGCAGAGAAAGTAGGTAATTCAAGAATTGTTACTGTTTTGTCAGGCTCCACCTAATGAGTCTATTCGGCGTTCTTTGCACACCGCACATAACCATGACAAAGCTATTATCATGCAGACCTAAATCAATACAATGGCATCCACGTGCGATGAGCTATTTCAAATATCATCACAAGAGCATTAGAATCGAGTTGCATCCTTGTGACCGCACATTCCAGCTTAACAAAGGTCATGTATGTAAGTTTCTGCCGTAATAATCAACTCGCATAACACACAGATACTTCAACTATACTTCGCATTCATTAACATTAAGGATCCACAACCCACCATGCCTTACAAATATTACAGCTTCAATGGGTGTCCGTTACTACGATGACTGGCATCTCTCACACAACAACCAAATAAGGAGTCCTTGCTCCAAAGTTTAATCCTAACACACGCAGTGAATGACCCCATCTTACTTACTTACTAACTATCTACCTATTTAATAGCCAGGTCTCACATCTCTGAGTGAGTAACCGCAAAACCGTGGTTTGCGGACCCTAGAGCTACCCTTTAACCTATCATACAAACACATTAGTGTTTTGACCCACCCCAAAACCCTACAGACCACTATTACAAATTATACAAAACGCAAGTTAGGAATCCGTTCCAACACTAGCTCTGCTTCTGCTTTCACTGTCTCAAAACTGAAATATGACTTGAATAGGCCCATAGAGGCAAGTTTCACTGGAATTTTTTGTAGATTTTTTCTTATGTTATCTCAATTTTATGGAAAATATGTATGTATGCCGGATATCACAATATTTTCTTTTGATAGGTTTTTTTGATCTAATAACTAACTCCCAAAGAATCCTTTAAAAATTGAAGCAATGTGGTAATGAATTCCCATGTTTGTTTGACTGCAAATTTATCAGAATAAGTTACATCATTTATGTTAAAAAGAGGTTGGGGTAGATAATAATAATCAAAGCACAATTAATAATCAATAATGAAATTATTTTTATAATCATGGCCTTCGTAGGACTAATAACACTTTTGTGACAGCCCCAAGTACATTCAAGTATAGAAACAATCCAAAATTATCCCAAACTTGGTTGTTTCTGTATTTCAAATGATTTTTTGTGAGTTCTCCTTATTCATGTATTTCATCGAAATAAACACCAAAAAACATATAGATATACTCACTAGTGGAAACCACTAGTAGCAAAGAAGAGGCTTTACTTCTAAAACAATATTTCAAAATAAACCTATGCCAAGTATGACAATGGCTAAGCTTCTACTATCTATCACGCATGTCTATACAAGTTGCTATAAATTGGCTCCAGAAAATGCTAAAGCGAAGAAAAAAAGTATAATTGAAACATAACTACCTAGAGTGTGAGTGTTGTTATTAGTTGGTCTTATTCTTCATTTATATTTGTACTCTAAGTTTGTTCTTTTATTGGCTAGTAGTGATATCTTTTGATCTAGTTTCTGGACTTCCCCGAGGTTGGAGTGCATCAATACAAAACAATATTTATTTTCAAGCCTCACTTATTCAAAACTTTGCTCATTATTTTTTTCACTTCACAACAAAATATCCACTAGCTGTTAATACATGTTTGATACGGCCATATTCTGTCGGCCCCCACCCCTGTTCTGTCTTGGAGAACCCCAAGGTCCCCACTTTCTCCACTGGCTGTTGCCATTTTGATCCCATAAAATGAATACTTCAATCCCTCTTTTAGTCATTTACAGGAGTAGCTCCTCAAACCCACTTTTGGAGCCAACCCTGCACAGTGGGCCCGCCACCGCTTTGCGCAGGTCCTTCCAGGCGGTGACCAGCGCGATCCTGCGTCGGCGGGACCCCCATAGCCGGACATCTACTGAAGATTTTTAAAAGGAAACAAAGCCTGCGGCCTCAAGCTTAAGAATAGAGAGCTCCATGCTTGTTGATCAGATATGGCTGCTTCCTCCTTTGGGTCTCTTGTCACAAAGAGAACCACCTGCTGGTATGCCCTTATCCCATCTTAGAATGATCCCCGTCCTCTCCTTCACTCATTATAAATTGATCACTTTCCAATGCCTCTCATGAAGGAACAAAGAAGCAACAAAGAGAACAAATTAAGAAGACTTGAAGATTGTCAAAAGAAGAGAGAGCTAACTTTAGCCTTCCGTATTGAGTTGAAAAAAGAAAGTTGGGGAGACGTGTTTGGATTCTGACTCCGTTCGAAATATGAGCTCCAAACATCAAGTGTTGTGGGCAGTCCTCATTAATAATATAATGTAACTGGTATTTTCTTTCCATTCTTGTCTATGATCAACTTTAGATATATAAGAATTTTAACATTCCCTGACTGCCAGAGATAGATAACTTTGGGATGCGTGCTTTATTTGGTCTCAAAAGTCGAGCTGTTGCGTTTTGATCATTTGCTAGTATTCAAATGCCGCCAGTAGCAAATGAGATGAAGCTCGGAAGAGCGAAAGCACGGCAAGGTCAGTCCAGGAAAGCAACATAGCACGTCGAGGTAAGCCATCTTCTTCGTTCATGTGTTAGCACACAGTTTATTTCTGTCATGAGTCCATTTCATTTTTGTTTTTATAATTAAACTTCAAAAATTCAAATTTTTCTTTTTTTTAGTCGCCACCGGAAATTCCGGAAGCACCAGCTTTAGTCTTTCTCGCATGTACTGTTATATTCCTTAGCTTTCCTTCTTTTATTTTTATTTCCGTATGCTGCTTAAAATTCCCGTGCTAATACTCTATGTTGCCTGCAATTTGTGAAATTGTCAAATATTTTTTAAATGTTTTCAGACTTCATGATAGGTGTCATATGTAGTCGGGCCTAGTTGAATTCAAGTCATGGTATATGTTAATGTCTATAAAGTCAACCCGTTAATACACTTAGCCATTAATTCTAGTCCGCCTGTCAAACCCAAGTCAAGGAGAGCAGTCATGGCATGTAGTTTGAACGGCAATGAGATCATGGTCATTGTCACACTTAACGCCATAATCGTTTGGTTGGTTGCACAACAAGCACGCTGAAATTTCATGTACCACCAGCGCAAGACACCTGCACACAAGTCATGGATCCACTTCTGTTCCGTTTGCTTCCAGAGCCTTCCATACGAAAATACGTAGCCAATCGAAGGTAATGATGGATTATCACATGGTGCACATCATAGTGAGTGATATTCTCCATAATGAATTATTTGCAAGGGGTGTATGAACCATAGACCTGCTTTTAAACTAATCAAAAGAAGGAACACCGTCATTTGAGATTTTAACCGTTGGATATAAAATTGTTTAGAGTCATAATTTGAGGAGGAGTCTAGATTTCGTACAATATTTCAAAAGGAAGTATAAGCAACACTTGTAAAGAAACTCCTCCAACTTTGCCACCTATCGCTATGCAGAGTCACTATCAAGATGACTAAAACAAAGTATGTCAGCCTGAATTGTCAGCAGTAAATTTGAAAGGAATAAAATTCGAGGGTAAGAAAGCTTGTTTATTCAATCAGGTAAAATTTTCATGCACCAATTTAGGAGCTCTCATCTCGTATATCTCAAGAGTTTATAATCCTTACTTAAGAAGCCACGCTTATGGTCATTTCTGCGTATGTTTATGAAGATCCATTATGTAGAATCCTTGAATCCTTAGTATAAAGCAGAGGAGGCATTGGGGTGTTTATCAGCAGATATATTCAATATTTCTTTATGCACATGTAGATCCAAATGGGGAAAGGAATCAGTATAGTGCCACCTTTAAGAATGACTCAGGCAGTTGTTTATAAATATATACCTTACTTGTGTTATACACAATGTCTCTCTGTTTCCATGAGTGTTTCTTTTTTCTCTATGCCATGTGTATGAAGACATTAAATCTTCCATATTTCTTGTTTTAAAAGGTGATAAAGATGTACAATGAAGAAGTTCAAAACTATACTATAAAAGAAATGGTATATAGTTTAAATATCAAGCTTTAATCACAGCTCTTAGCTGAAGAATAATTAGGAAAGAGAAACTGTCCTGGGACTACTTTTATTTTATGTATATGCCAACTCAAATTTCACTCTGGCTTTACAACCACCCCTCAAATTTCACAAAGAAGAACAAAGAGAAAGGCCAAAATATAATATCTATAAGAATGCCAAGGGTAAGAAAAGGTTTTTGTAGTTATGCCTGAGAAAGCAAGGGGCAGAGAGTTCTCACAAGTAAACCCAAATCTATGAAAATGGTGTCTCATGTTCCTCCTTCTAATGTCTACACCAGAACCAAGAGCAGTTGTCCAGAATCATCAATCAAAAGTGAAAGTCACTGCAAAAATTTAGAAGCACATATTTAGTAGAAGATACAAATAAAAGAGTATTGATGAGCTCCATCATTAGACATATCATAAACAATGTCACCTTGCCTTCTTGAATTTTTATCATATTTGCTCTTACCAAGTATAGTGGTGATTAAGTATAACATACCGAGTGCCTAATATGAGGTTGAGTGCAAGAAAATCTCCACAGCACTGGCATGTTATTTTGAAGATTACTCATTTGCTAAATAATGATGACAACAAAGGTGAAGAAATTATAGGAGGTTTGTCCACCCTCCTTAACTCTCAAAGGTCAGAAATAATCCCCCAAGGATTCTCTCCAACAATTCAATGTTCACAGTTGCCTAAGCAACTCAAAGACCAAAGTAAAATTCAATATATGTTTACTCGGATTCAAGTGGATTCAATCACTATTTTCAAGGGAGTTGTTGGTAGCCGTTCGTAGAATGTCAGAGCAAGTATAGAGCTAGGAAAGGGTTAATTCTATTGGTAACTTTGTTGCAAGCTATTGAGGTTTTTATTATTGTACTTAGTGATTAAACTTTGAGAATTGTGCAAGACTATTCTTTCATGAAATGAGCAAGATTGGCTTCAATTTTACCGATTTAAGTTTTAGAGAGTTAGGTGTGTGTTTAGGGCCCACCCAGTGCCTCAACTTCTATTGTAGTTAATTATTGCTCAGTAGACTCATTTCTGGCAGTTTCTAATATTGTTTTATTTTATTTTAGCAAGCTAGATGTAAGAGCCCATTTTCTTATGCTAAGGATTAGAGGAGAAAGCTCTAAAGTTATGGATCAAGGCCTCCCTTCTCATCTCCACAGAGATCGAGAGGGAAAGAACCCTCCCACAAACCCAAAATGATTTTATGTCCACCGGTTCATTAGGGAATAAATCAATACTTTAAATTCAGCCCTTTCACCATTATCGCTGCGATTCATCTATTTTTCATGGATTAGCGTTGCGGTTGTTTGCAGTAATAAGCATCAAAGTTCCAGAATTTATCAACCACTGAGATTTCTGTTCCTCCATTCCGGCGTTGTTTTGTCCCTGTTTTGGTTTATTGTTGGGAAAACATCGATGGGGAAAGAATCGTGATTACCTGACATAATCAAATCTTTTTTATTTCTTTTCACCTGAACCCACGTTACTTTACCTGAATCCAGCGACACGCGATCTCTTTATGAAACTGCAGACAGCACAGAGATCGTGAATATGTCATTAATTCATCACTCAGAACATTCCTTCATTTATTCATCAGATATTCAATAAGCAGTAAACATGTGCAGTAAGAACATAATAAATCATGACACAAAGCATCACACATGAACACCAGGATTTTTAGGTGGAAACCCAAGTCGGGAGAAAACCACCGCTGCAGTTGCTCAGCCTTCAATATTTTATTATAGAGAAAACATCTTAAAACATATGTGCTGGCACAGACTTGACCAGCACGCAGGCACCCACCTGCGCTCGTTTACCAGCCTCTCCTGGAAGGGAGCTCCAACCCCCTGACTTGTTTACCAACCTCTCCTGGAAGGGAGCTACGACCCCCGATCTCGTTTACCAGCCTCACCTGGAAGGGAGCTACGACCCCCTGACTGAAGGCTACAACCCTCAGCACCACCTTGGACCACGTTTCATCAATTTTCACACTGGATCCAACCACTTCAATAGAACACAACTTGTAGGCCAAAATTCATCATATTTCCATACCGAACCCTTTCCATACTTTTAAGCTCAACCATACATCATCATCAGATACATATCAACACAGATCAAATATCAGAAAAACAGCAGAACAGATCAGATATTTCATACCCCTTGCTTCAGCAAACCCTAGTTTGCATACGCTCTTTCCCTTCACTGATGTTGCGTATATACGCGCTTCCGTCTACACAAACCAGCGTATACCTCAGTGTATATTTTATTGCGCATACGCGCTTTCTCTTCGCTGAATCTGCGTATATACGCGCTTCCTCCGCGTCAAAGTAGCGTATAGATCTTCAATTATTCCAGAGCAGCATACTTCTTCAGATCAGATATTCAGTTCAGATTTACCCTTTCACTTCAGACAGATGTTCGCCTAGATGTTCGCCTCATCACAGATCTAGGCCTTTCATAAGCAGATCTAGTAAATACAAGAGCAATTCAGATCTAGATCTCCTTCTTCATCATTGGTGCATCATACATTCAGATTTATCATTCAAGTGTAACCCTTTCCATTCAGATATACTTCAAAGAGAAGTATTCATTCAAGCTCAGACATCTTGCACTCCCTCACCCCTCCTTTGCACAATGAATTTCTTCTCCTTATATATGATTACCCTTTGTCAATACCATGAGCCCCTTTTTTCAATACCATGGACCAAAACAATACCATAAGCCCAAAACTATCTGGACGGGGTCAATTAGGCGGATCATTACCCAATACAATGGGTCAATACCATGGTGGTTACCCTTGGTTTTGCACTTTTTGAGCGCTTTTGCCCATACGCGACTTGGCACGTTCCTTTCCGCGTGTATACGCGATTTCCCGTAGGCCAATACGCGTATACCAAGAGACATACTCTTTTTCATCATACTTTGAGTACATTCTGAAATCCTTTCTTCATAGTCTTCTGTACACACTGTAGAAACATCATATTTTCTTCATCAGGAACATATTCTCTCAAGCACAACTTCATCAAGTTGGTTTTCCATCAAGGACAACACATGTCAACAGTCGCATGTCTTCATCTTCATTCGTGGGTTGCCATCAAGGACAACACTCTGCATCATATTTCCAACAATCTCCCCCTTTGGACTTGATGGCAACCATGATGGTGTTTGGTTACCACAGCAGATAAATACCATGTCACTCTCCCAAATATTTGACATCATTATCTTTTCTTCATTCAAACACCATGTCACTCTCCCCCTTTGACATCAAGGGCAAAGGGCGGATCAAAAACCAACATTCTCCCCCTTTTCTCCTCATGTGGAAGAAACAATCTGCAGATCTGATATGTGCTGAAGTGGCCAAGCTCCCCCTGAGTCCATGCTGAATCTCCAAACATATTTGTCAATGAAGTACATGACTCTATGAACTTCCTATCACCAAAGACTCATACTTACATCAAATATCCAACCAAGTGGATTTACTCAAGTACCCAACCAAGTGGGTTTACAAAATTTGACTCAGCTACCCAACCAAGTGGGTTTACAAAAATGACAAGTCCTTACATGACTGAATATTACAATTTTTACAACATGGGTCTCCCCCAGACCTTTTCATACAAATACAAATATGACTTTTCATAACCAATATCAAAAATTCCTCAAGAAAGAGAACATATTTCAGAACCATCATAATGCCAACACTGCATTATACTCAGCAAAGCTAATGCTCCCCCTGAATCTGTGCAAGCAAGCAATCTTTCCAGAGACTAAGGCTCCCCCTTAGTTTGTGCATCCTGAAAACTTCCACCAACAAATCATCAAGGCATCTTCATCAAAACATTAGAAACAGAATTATGATAACTGGAACACTATCAGAGCTACCAAACAGTATCAGAGATACCAAACAGCACTGCAGCTGTGCTGAAGAGAGCTGATCCAACCAAAAATTGTCAGCAACCAAACATACGCGGTTTTCTGTGCATTAACTCGCGTACATACGCGACTGTGTTTCATAAAACACGCGTATCCCAAGTCATCTTCTAAAAATTATGTAGATTTTTCTTTTGACTGGCAGAGACCACTCCCAGCTTCTGTCTTTGATACTCGAACACTTCCCTGGGCAGAGGTTTGGTAAAGATATCAGCAGCTTGTTCTTTGGAGGTAACATACTCCAACTTCACTTTTTTGCTCAAGCACTTGTTCACGTAGGAAATGATATTTGATGGGAATGTGCTTGGTTTTTGAATGCATGACAGGATTCTTTGAGATACTGATGGCACTTGTATTATCACACATAATGGAGATAGGAGTTGCACATTTGATTTGAAAATCTTGCAAGGTTTGCATCATCCATAGGAGTTGAGTGCAACAAGATGCGGCAGCTACATACTTTGCTTCAGCTGTTGATAAGGCAATAGAATTTTGCTTCTTGCTGAACCAAGACACTAACCGGGGCCCCATGTAAAATGCACCACCACTAGTGCTTTTCCGATCATCAACACTTCCAGCCCAATCTGCATCAGTGTAAGCATGAAGAGTAAGATCAGCATCCTTTGGATACCATAGACCAAAGTCTTGAGTTCCTTGTAGATATTTGAATATCCTTTCGACAGCCTGAAGGTGAGACTCTTTTGGATTAGCTTGGAATCGTCCAACAATCCCAACAGCATGCATAATGTCTGGTCTGGTCCCAGTGAGATAAAGTAGACTTCCAATCATCGATCTGTATTCTGGTTGATTCACTGTGGGAGAATCATCATTAGAACTGAGACTGCATCCAGTTATCATTGGTGTACTTACAGGTTTGCATTCTTCCATGCCATACTTCTTCAGAATTTGCTTAAGATATTTTGCTTGTGATAGGAATATACCATCTGCAGTTTGATGCACTTGCAAGCCAAGAAAGAATGTTAGTTCCCAAGTAAAGACATTTCAAATTCTTGCTGCATGACAGAAGCAAATTTTTGACTCATAGATTCTTCATTACTCCCAAAAATGATATCATCAACATATACAACTACAATCAATAGTTTATCATTTTCAACTTTTGTGTATAAGTTGCTATCGGTAGACCCCTTTGAAAATCCTTGTTGATGAAGATATTTGTCAAGACGATAATACCAAGCCCTTGGAGCTTGTTTGAGTCCATACAGAGCCTTTTTAAGTCTACAAACAAGATTTTCATCATTTCCCAAAATGAATCCTTCCGGTTGTTCTATATATACTTCTTCTTCTAGATCACCATTATGAAAAGCAGATTTAACATCCATTTGATAAACTTTGATTTGTTGATAACTTGAAAAAGCAAGAAACATTCTTATGGCTTCAAGTCTAGCTACAGGAGCAAAATTTTCTTCAAAGTCTATACCTTCTTGTTGAGTATACCCTTTGCAAACCAGTATAGCTTTGTTTCTTACAACATCCCCATTCTCATTTAACTTGTTCTTGAAGATCCATTTAGTTCCAATGACATTTTTATCATGAGGTCTTGGTACCAAATCCCAAGTGTCATTCCTTTCAATTTGCTCAATTTCTTCATCCATGGCATTATTCCAACATTCATATTTGCTAGCTTCATTGACATTGTGTGGTTCAATTGTGGATAGAAGTGCCAAATTACTAGAAGATCCCGCAAGAGTTCTCCTTGTTCGTACACCTGATTCCTTGTCTCCCAAAATTTGAGATTCAGGATGATTCTTTTGAACATATCTGGATGGAGTTTTTTCAGATAAATCATTTTCAGGTTCTTCATTTGATTCACTGTCTATATCATTTCCATATGATGTAGAAGGCCATATGTCATCATCATCTTCTTCTGTTGTTTGTTTTTCTTCTTTAGGAGCTGCAGGAGACTCGTCAATAACAACATCAATACATTCAACAACCTTTTGAAGCCTTTTATTGTAACATGTGAATGCTTTGCTTGAAGATGAGTAGCCAAGAAGTATCCCTTCATCTGATCTAGGGTCAAACTTGCCAAGTTTTTCATCATTATTTTTGATAAAGCATCTACTTCCAAAATCTTTAAAATGCTTTACAGTGGGAGATTTGCCATACCAGAGTTCATATGGAGTTTTATCACTGTTTACCCGAACATGAGCCTTGTTGAGAATGTTAACTGCTGCACGAGCTGCTTCACTCCAAAACATGTTAGGAACATTAGAGTCAGTAAGCATAGCTCTGGCCATTTGGACAATTGTTCTATTCATTCTTTCTGCTACACCATTTTGTTGTGGGGTGCCTGCTACAGAGAACTGTCTTTTAATGCCATGTTGTTCACAAAATTCAAAGAATTCATTTGATGAATATTCTCCTCCTCGATCAGATCTAAGACACTTGATTTTTAAATCCAATTCATTTTCTACCAGTGCTTTGAAATTATGAAATTTTTCAAAAGCTTCATCTTTGTGTTTAATAAATGCGATCTCACACATTCTGGAGTAGTCATCAATAAATAGGATATAGTATTCTTCCCCACGTAATGACTTTTTTCTCATAGGTCCACAGATGTCAGTATGAATGAGTTCAAGAGGCTTACTTGATGAACCTTCTTTGGCATTAAATCGGACTCTGGTCTGCTTACCAAATTGACAAGATTTGCAGATGGTACTTTCTGGAAGATTGATCTTGGGAAGATCACGAACAGCTTGAAGTTTGCTTGCTTTCTTGATTTGAGAGAAACTCAGATGTCCCAGTCTTCGATGCCATAGCCAATTTTCTGAAGATTTGCTTAAGTAACATTGTTCTATGCCGTTGAGTACATACAGGTTGCTTGGATTTCTTTTTCCTTTTATAATGATTTTACCCGTATCAAGATCACGAACCACACATTCTTTGGAACTGAAGACCACTTCTGCTCCTTGATCACACATTTGACTAACACTCAATAGGTTATGCCTTAATCCATCCACATACATGACATCTTTAGCCTTCACCTTTTCTTTTAGAAATACTGACCCTTTTCCTTTAATAACAGCAGGAGTATCATTTCCAAAAGTAACTTTCTTTTCCTTCTCTAGAGCATTATTAGTATGAAGTTTGCTTTTGTCACCTGTCATGTGTCTTGAACACCCGCTATCAATATACCATTGATTCTCTTCACCCTCTGCAAATAACGCTATCCCACAATTTTCAACCGGTAATTCTTTCTTTTTCCACACTTTAGAGCTTGAGGGAACATGCTCTTTTGGCTGGACCTTGCTCCTGCATTCAAATTCTTCATGACCAAAGTTATTGCAATAAGTACATTCAACTTCATTTTGAAGAGGAGAAAAATTGTTATAGGTGTTCTTCTTTGGTTCATCATTCATCCTTATCTTTCTTGCTTCTCTGGTCATGATGGTTTTATATGCAACACATTGAATAGCTTTATGACCAAAGTTGTGACATGTGAAACATTGACCATTGAAGTAGAAATTTCAGTGATCATGAAATCTTCTATTAGACTTTACCTGTTGGTTGTAGCCATTTTGAAAGATCTCCCTGTTAGTGTTTCTTGAATTGAGGTGATCTTGCTTTACCTGTAAAGATCCTGTGTTCCCTTGCTGAGTGGCTGAATGTAGAGAACCAGCAGTGGCTGCTTTTAGAGAATTTGGTGCTGATGTCTGAGAAGATTCCCCAGTATATCCAAGACCTATTTTTATAAAGGGAGACCGTTGTACCTTGATAATCTCATCCAAGGTTTCTGAACTTTTAGCAAATCCGAGATTGAGAGAATTCAATTTCTCATTATCCTTCCTTAGACTTACTACTTCACATTCTAGATCCTCCAAGCGTTTTTCTCTTGCTTCAAGCTGATTTTTAAAAGTCTCAATGATTATGTTCTTTTCTTCTAGGCTTACCTTGAGTTGAATGTTTTCTTCAAGAAGATTATTGTCTTCTAAAGAATCCACAAAGGTACCCTTTTCTTCATCACATTCTTTTGCGAGAGCCCATACTTTTGCACCAAAATTCAGCAGGGCTTTTGTATGTATACTTCCCATTGTGACGGATCTCCTTCAAGCGATCAAGCTTCTGTAGAAGGACCTCCCTCTGATACCAATTGTTGGGAAAAATACTGAGAGGGGGGGGGGTGAATCAGTATTTACTGCATATTCAAAACTTTCACTTTTTCTGCTTCTAAAACGCATACGCTACTTTCCTGAACCAGACTTGCGTATATACGCGGATACCCGTTACGAAACTAGCGTATACACAGATATCTATATATGTCATTAATTCATCACTCAAATCATTCCTTCATTTATTCATCAGATATTCAATAAGCAGTAAACATGTGCAGTAAGAACAGAATAAATCATGACCCAAAGCATCACACATGAACACCAGGATTTTTAGGTGGAAACCCAAGTCGGGAGAAAACCACCGCTGCAGTTGCTCAGCCTTCAATATTTTATTATAGAGAAAACATCTTACAACATATGTGCCGGCGCAGACTTGACCAGCACGCAGGCACCCACCTGCGCTCGTTTACCAGCCTCTCCTGGAAGGGAGCTCCAACCCCCTGACTCGTTTACCAGCCTCTCCTGGAAGGGAGCTACGACCCCGTGATCTCGTTTACCAGCCTCACCTGGAAGGGAGCTACAACCCCCTGACTGAAGGCTACAACCCTCAGCACCACCTTGGACCACGTTTCATCAATTTTCACACTGGATCCAACCACTTCAATAGAACACAACTTGTAGTCCAAAATTCATCATATTTCCATACCGAACCCTTTCCATACTTTTAAGCTCAACCATACATCATCAACAGATACATATCAACACAGATCAGATAGCATAAACACAGCAGAACAGCTCAGATATTTCATACCCCTTGCTTCAGCAAACCCTAGTTTGCATACGCTCTTTTACTTCACCGATTTCGCGTATATACGCGCTTCCGTCCACACAAACCGGCGTATACCTCAGTGTATATTTTATTGCGCATACGCGCTTTCTCTTCGCTGAAGCTGCGTATATACGCGCTTCCTCCGCGTCGAAGTAGCGTATAGATCTTCAATTATTCCAGAGCAGCATACTTCTTAAGATCAGATATTCAGTTCAGATTTACCCTTTCACTTCAGACAGATGTTCGCCTAGATGTTCGCCTCATCACAGATCTAGGCCTTCCATAAGCAGATCTAGTAAATACATTTCAGATCTAGATTCCTTTCTTCATCATTGGTGCATCATCCAATCAGATTTATCTTCAAGTGTAACCCTTTCATTCAGATCTACTTCAGAGAGAAGTATTCATTCAAGCTCAGACATCTTGCACCCACACTTCTCCTTTGCACAATGAATTTCTTCTTCTTATATATGATTACCCTTTGTCAATACCATGAGCCCCTTTTTCAATACCATGGACCAAAACAATACCATAAGCCCAAAACTATCTGGACGGGGTCAATTAGGCGGATCATTACCCAATACAATGGGTCAATACCATGGTATTACCGGTTTGCACTTTTGAGCGTTTGCTCCATACGCTTCGACTTTGGCACGTTCTTTTCATGTGGCATACGTTGATTTCCCTAGGCCAATCCCGTGATACCAAGAGACACATACTCTTTTTCATCATACTTAGGAGTACATTCAAATCCTTTCATAGTCTTCCTCAGAAACATCATATTTTCTTCATCAGAACATATTTCTCTGGCACAACTTCATCAAGTAAGTTGTCATCATCTTCATCAGGTGGGTTGCCATCAAGGACAACACATGTCAACAGTCGCATGTCTTCATCTTCATTCGTGGGTTGCCATCAAGGACAACACACTCTGCATCATATTTCCAACAATTTATAAATCTAGTGATAAAATCCATGGATATGACTTCCCAATTCCTCTCAGGAATGGGGATTGGTTGTAATAATATCGTTGGATGCCTACACTCCACTTTAACTTGCTAACATTCCAGACACAAGGAAATGTACTCAGCAATTTCTCTCTTCATGCCTAGCCAGTAATAAATTTTCTTCATGGTTGTTATCATTTTATGATAACCAGGGTGACATGAATAAGATATTTGGTGAAATTCATCCAAGATGATATTCTTCCAGTTTCCCATGCAAGGCACACACCATCTATATTTAAATTTCAGCATACGCTCATTACTGATTGAGTAATTATTGCCTAATGCTCCTTTTGGCTCTTGCTGTAACTATTCCTTCACATGATGATAATGTTCACCCTGAATTAATTCCTATTTGATCTTCTCTTTGATGTCAACTTCACAAGTGCTTATGGCTGCATAATGTGCCACATACAAACTTCTACTAACTGCATCTGCTACTTTTTATATTTTACCTTGATGTATTTTATTTCAAATTCAAACTCATTGATCAAGGATAACCACCTACCTTGTCTTGCATTTAGCTTCGGTTAGTCAAATGAATATCTTGGCTCTTCATGATCTGACATTAAAACAAACTTCCTTCCAAGCAAGTAGCTCCTCCACATTTTCAAGTCATGCACTATTGTTGCAAGTTGCAATACATGAGTGGCATAATTCCTTCCTGCTCATTTAATTTTCTTGATTCATAAAAAACCACATGTCCTTCTTGCATTAGAACTCCACTGAGTCCTTCCTTATTGCGCATTTGTGCAAACTATAAAATATTTTTCCAGATCAAATATATTCAATATAGGATCATGCATGAGCATGTATTATAAGTTTTAAAATCTAGTTGCGCACTCTAATGTCCATTAGAATTTAACTCATTTCATCTACAACGCTGTGATTAGATGCCCAATATTTCAGAAAGTTTGAATGAACCTATGGTAATATCCAACCAATCCCATGAATTATCTAACTTCCATAACATTTTCGGGAGTAGGTCACTCTATGATGACCTTACTCTTCTCAGGGTCTACTTCCACTCCTTCCTTAAAAACACTATGTCCCAAGTAATAAACTTTTGATTGGAAGAAATAAAATTTGTTGAACTTGGCATAGAGATTGTTCTCTCTTAGAAATTGCAATGCTACTCTCAAATGTTCTTCATGCACCTCTTTAGTTTTATATGAAAACAAGATGTCATCTATAAACACCAACATAAACCTTTCAAAATATGGGTTGAGGACGTTTTGCATCAGACACATAAATGTTGTTGGAACATCTGTGAGCCCAAATGGTATCACCATAAATTCATAATGTCCATATCTAGTTATAAAATATGTTTTTTGGACGTCTTCATATTTAATTTGAACTTGATGGTAACCAGAACTCAAGTCTATTTTTTAAAATACCACAACCCCTCTCATTTGATAAAACAAGTCATCAATCTTAGGAAAAGGATATTTTTTCTTTACTATGGATTTATTTTGCACCTGTAGTCAATGCATAATCATAGTGTGCCATCCTTTTTCTTCACATATAACATTGGGGATCCCTAGGGAGACATTTTGGGCTCGATATATCCCCTGTCCAAAATGTCCTTCAACTATAATTTCAACTCCACTAACTTTGGCATGCTCATGTGATATGAAGCCTTTGACAATGATGTCAACCCTAGCTATAATTTGATTGAGAAATTGATTTCTGGTCTTAGTGAAAATCCTAATATTTCCTCAAGAAATACATCACTAAACTATATTTGCATTGGGTGATATTCCATTTAGTGCCTACTATTTTTTTATTTGTTGGTCACCTGGACCACATACAAAGCACATCCTTTATGGATGCATTGTTTCATTTGCAGCACTAATATTTTCATGATAATCATCGGATTTCTTATCCCTTTTAGTCACGTTACTCTCTCTCCTTCATAATTGACGCATTCCAATGACTTGTTGTATCAGTTGAAAATTATCGTGTGGGATTCCATCCAATTCATACCAACAAGCACATTATATGATCCCAATTGTAATAGATTCAAATCCACTAACATGGGAATGACGTTTATCACTATAGGGCATGATTTCACCATGTATACAAGTCACCTTTTAATTCCCATATCCAACCAAACCAACCACAATTTTTCATGGTCTTTCTTCTGTAAAACACACTTTTATTCAACCTTCATACTAACATATATGAAATTAGAGCCTTGACCAATCAAAATTGAAATAGGTTGGTTAATTACCATATATTTCATCTCGATTATTGAAGCTTAGTTATTGGCCTACCTATTTTCCAACACAACATAGATTCATGGCATGTTTTAAGCCACATCATTCATTGTCTCTGCTTCTTGCACATTATAAAACCTTGTGCATGTCTGCTATTTTCGAGGATAATCTTTCTGCATTTGTTTTTCTCCACAATTCCAACACTATATGGGTCCTATTTTCAACCCCTTGGTTTCCTGCTTGCAATCTTAGATAACCGATATCTAATAGAAATATTATATTTCTATTGAATCTCACCCTTGGCATGAGTGGTGAACTTCCTAAGGGGGAGGTGTGCAATTCCAAAAAATATTTTGTTTGAGCTGGGAATTCTTAGATATATAAGTGATATTTTTACCATAATGAATCATTTTTCCAGATAAATGTATCAAATGTATTGGGGTCTTGTTTCAAATTTTGAATGAGTGTCCACACCTCTTCGTCCTTCTTTCATTCATCCCTTACTTTAGTTGTCCAATCAGGTTGGATAATAGAAATGGAACAGAGTAATGCTTCCACATCCTTATCCTTTTTGGAGAGTACATCTACAACAACATTTTTCTTCCAATTTTTGTAGATGATTTCAAAGTCATAACCCAACATCTTGGTGACCCATTTTTGTTTCTCTTCTGAAGATAATATTTGTTCCAAAAATTATTTAAGGCTATCATTATTTATTTTTACCTTGAAGTGTCTTCCCATTAGGTAAGGTCGTCATTTATTTAGTGCATGTAGTATTTTCAACATTTCCTTATCATAAATAGGTTTGTGTAAATAATTTCTCTTGATTAGACGACTTTGAAAAGAAATGGGTCTTCCTTCCTGCATTAAACCAACACCAGTTCCATTTCCTAGGGCATCACATTCGACAATAAAGTTTTTTGTGAAATATGGTGTAGCTAAGACCAATTCTTGGCACATTGCCTCTTTAAGATGTTCAAAGGCCTTAGATATTAGATTCTTTTGGAGTCCAAGAAAATTCATCTTTCTTTAGTAAATTTGTTAGAGGCATTGTTATTCTCTCATAAATCTTAACAAAATTACAATGATATCCTGTCAATCCGATAAATCCTCGAAGATGTTTTAGGGTTGTGGGGATTTTCCATTCCTTAATGGATTTAATTTTGTTAGGGTCTACCTTAACACCCTCATGAGATACAATATGACCCAAATATTCCACCTCTTGTAATCCAAAGAATAATTTGGAGGTTTTTTCATATAATTTTTTATCCTCCAATAGTTTGAGCACATTGTCAACATGTTTAACATGATCCTTCCAAGACTTGTTGTGGATTAGTATATCATCAAAAAATACAAACACAAATTTTCTAAGGAAGGGTTTGAAAATGGAATTCATCAAAACTTGAAATGTGGAAGGTGCATTAGTAAGGCAAAAAGGCATGACCAAAAATTCATAATGACCTTCATGAGTTATAAATGTTGTTTTTAGTAATTCTTCAGTCTTCATTCTAACTTGATGATATCTTGAACGAAGATCTAGCTAGGTGAAGTAAATTTCTCCATGTAATTCATCCAACAATTCATCAATCACAAGAATGGGAAATTTAACTTTAATAGTGAGCTTGTTGATCTCCCTATAATCCAAACACATACGCATCGATCCATCCTTCTTGTGCACCAATACTACTAGAGCAGAGAAAGAACTTGACTAGGTTGAATTATACCGACCTCTAGCATTTCTGCAACCATGTGTTCAATTTCACTCTTTTACGAATATCGATATTTGTAAGGCCTAATGTTTGGAGGAACACTTACTGGAATCAAGTGAATAGCATGATCATAATCATGAATAGGTGGGAGGCCTTTGGGAGTCTCAAATACCTTGGAATGATTGTCCAAGACTTTTTGAAGATATAGAGAAATAGATGATTTCAATGTTTGAACCTCTAGTGAACGTAATTGTGAAATTATTCCACATTTATCTTTCTTCAAAAACTTTGTCATACCATTAGAGCTAATTATCTTCCCTGGTTTCCCTGTGTTACCCCTTAATTCAATTTTCGTTCCTTCCCAAAAAAAAATCTTGAAAAGTTCTTGAAAATTAAAATCTATCGTCACCAAAGATTGTAACCATTGGACTCCTAGTATAACATTAGCACCACCCATTGGAATGGAAATAATTGAACTATTCAATACATATTCTCCCATGATTAGCTTGATATTATGTCACTTTCCAGATTAACATATAGTTCCTCCATTTTCAACCATCACTTGGGACTCTGGTGTTGGATATAGAAAGAAATTTAATTCCTTGGCTATCTTACAATGAATAAAATTATGGTTACTACCCGAATCAATCAACACTATTACCCTTTTCTTCTTGATATATCCATCTATCTTGAGAGTCTGAGGAGTGTTAATTCCCGCCAATGCATTACAAGATATGGCCAGATTCATTTATTCTTTCCCTGGGGTTGGTTCCTGGTGTATATCCTCTTCTTTTGATGTGTCTTGTTCTTTTTCTTCCTCCTCTTCACAATATATGTAAAATAATTTATTCTTTGCACACATATGACCTTTAGTGTATTTTCTATCACAACTATAACAAAGTCTTTTTTCTCCTTTCTCCTCCAATTGTTGCGGTGTAAACCTTGTAAGTTGCGGAAGGCTAGAAGCAACAACACTTCCCTTTTATAGTTGTGAGTGGTAGACTTCCTTGTTGTCATAATTTTTCTTTCAAAATTTATTTCCACCTTGAATTCATTCTCCAATGAATCAAGTTCCCAAAGGTGAACCTCATGTTGGATGTTATCTTTTAAAGTTCCTATGAAGACATCATTCCTATGTTCCTATGGAATATCATTTACCTTGATATTCAATATTTGGAAGTCCTCAATGTGCTCCTCCATTGAACCATTTTGTTTGATATTTATAAACTACCTAAAGAAGGTATTTCTCTTTGTATCCTCATAATGTGCTACCAATTCTTCTGCAAAAAATGTCCAAGTCCAAGTGACAATTTATTTATGAGAACAACACATTATGTAGATCATAGAATTGCTCTATCTGTAGTAACCATGTTAGGAGATCCTTGCCATCAAACTTCCTCATATCAATATTTGGAATGTGGATAGTCTTCAACCCACTATTGGAGTCTCTAAAATCAAATTTCATATTCCTTTTATCCTTACCATGATTTTCATGGAGTATCTTGTCACCACCGGGAAACATTTATTGTAGCAAATTTGTAAAAACTTCCTTAAAATATTCTAGTTCCATTTTCATTTCTATTTTTAAACCATCGTTCAAACCTTCCATTTTTGTTTTCAAACCATCCTTAAAAACTTCCACTTTTGTTTCTATATCATTCTTCAAATCTTCCATCTTAGATTCCATTTTGATTTTTGGTTACTCTTTGCGAGAGAGAAATTTGTTGCACTTGGTCTTGTAATTTTAATATATCATGTTGCATTTCTTCCTCTTCTTCATGTGTCATAGTAGATATTTCTAGTTGCTTACTAGGTGTGTCCATTTTTTTTCTTTGAGTAATTTCAGAGCGATATCTTTTTCTTTATTTTTAGGCGCTCAATATTGAAACTGTAATATCTTTGTAATTTCGGCTTTTCAAGGTATGAAATTATGTATTGTGGTATCCCTTTAAGTCTTCTTTCCAATGTCGCAAGTCATACCAAAACTTGATTCTTCAAGGTAATGTTATTCTAAATCTCCCACGATGGCCTGATTATGGACTGGTTCAGTAAAGAAACTTGTACAAAATTCCATGTGTTACTGTTTCCACTTTAGGCCTTGAAATTGATACATCAGAAACTAAATTTTGTGCAATTTATGTTACTTTTTACGAAATTCAAATCTGATTCTTGAAGGTAAAGTTATGAAAATTTTCCCGAGGTCACTTGTTTAAGACTGAATTTTGGAGCATGCAGAAAGCCTAACTTTTTCAGCCCATATCTAAGAAAATATAGAGAAATAAAATCTTAAATTCCTACACAACGTTTACCGATATTTCCTATCCATGTGGTTTCAATTCGAGCTTCTTATGCTTCATAGAAAAATGTTATAACGTAAATTCCAAGATGTCATGTTTGAAGCAGTGAAACCCTAGAGTCCAAAGCTCTGATACCAAATGTTATGTAACCATATCATAAAAAATATAGATCAACAATTCAAAATTAGGTTCTTCAAGGAGGAAACCTCCTTTAAATCACATAAATGAACAATTATTGAATTATAAAAATGAATAGACCTCATTTCTAAGGGGTCACAATATAATTAAAACCTACATAACAATAATAATGTAAGAACACAACAATAACAATAAAGGGGCTACACTAGTATTATAGGGACCTAACACTTTCATATGGTGTCCTTCAATGTTTTTGGCTCATCAAACTCAATTTTATCTTTCTAAGCTTGTGGTAATCCACTAAGGTACCTTTGAATCTTTACTTTCTCATCCATGATATAAGGTACATAGATAAACACCTCCAAAACATTATTTGTATACTCATCAACATAAGTTTCCTTAATTAGTGCTTATGAAACTCTTTATCCTTTTTGTCATAACACCTTTCAGATAAGTACTTCTCCTAGAAGTATCTCTCAAATCTCCTCGAAGACAACTCTTTCTCTCTAATGTATTTAACATTCCTCAAGCATTCCCATCAAATATTATTTTTTCATTTCAAGCTAAAAATGGCTACTCTTTCCTTCATCTTTTCATAGTAGTCACGCACTCTAAAATACTTCTTCATTTCCAATAACCAGGTTTTTTCCTCTTTATCCTTCTTAACTTCTCCGTCAAACTTAGGAGGTTTTTCCTTCTTGAATTCCTCTGGAACTAAGTTTTTATCATTCCTCCTCTATTGGTGATGTCTCTCTGTTTCAGTACTATATATTTTCTCATGATTTCCTCTTCTTATCATTGGAGTATTGAGTGGATTTTCTCTTTTAATTGTATCTTCACTTGAATGTATATGTCTTTTCCTTGACCCACTACCTTTTGTTTCCTTAGCCTCTAACTCATGTTTCCATAATCCTTATGGACTTCTCTTGGATTTATGTTTTCCCAGGTAGTTGGCACCTACTTCATGTTGTTTTTTTCTTTTCAAATCTGATAAGTTTTTCAATATCATTAAATTTACTTCTAGTTGCTTCCCTTGAGCTCTAAAGTTATTTTCATCGACAACCTTACAACTTCTCCACTTAGCCCTTAAACTTATCAGGGTGTCCATCCAATCAAGGGAGTCTTCCTATCTCATTTTCCCAAATGACTCTTCTTCTTGACAATGTTCAAATCTATCAGTGTTGTACTAAACCATCTCATTGCTCATTCCTTTATTTTAGTTTTGTATATCTATATCTTTTTTGTTTGTTAGACACACATAACTATTGTTCAAATTGAAACATAAATAGAAATATGTACCCATCACATAAACATGCATGCAAAAAGTATGTTGATGTGAAACCAGCTGAAACATCAAATCTCAGGTTAGTATGCAAGTTAGAAAATAAAATATCACATCAAAATCTATCATGCTTGTTGGAATCACTATTGCCATTAGACCAAAACCCACAAGCATTAGTCTCCGCTACAATCACCAGAGTTAGGATACACGAGAGGCGGTTAGTCCATGTCGTGAAACACACAGGGAGCGTTGAACCCAATGTCCAACAATCTCCCCCCCAACGCAAGCCGGGTGAGTTTCGAACTTGAGACCTGTCGCTCTGATACCACTTGTTGGAATCACGATTGTCGTTAGACCAAAATCCGCAGGCATTAGTCTTTGCTACAATCGCTAGAGTTAGGATCCACGAGAGGTGGTTAGTCCATGTCGCGAAACACACAGGGAGCGTTGAGCCCAATGTCCAACAATGCCAACCATATTATTAGTCAAATTTTTGAAATCAACATACATATGCATACAATAATCAATCATCAATTGCAATTTTCAAAAGTTCACCACAAGTTTTAAATATTATTCTTTGTAATTATTAATAGATCTTCTATCATTATCTTTTTAGATCCATTCAGTCTTATTATTGAACCAACACTCTACCACATGTAAAATGCTCCAAATTTTATCTCCAAAGGTCTTGTGCAGAACTTGAATCTGTTACCACTTTGTGACACTCCCTCCCATCCCTTAATACCATCTTGTGTTATGGGAGGTGTTGATTAATCCGACCTCCATGGTCTATTATGAAGATGGGGTTGCAAAAATACTTCTTCTCCAAATTTTATGGAATTAATTTATGATATCATTATCATATTCAAAGCGTCAAGAGCTTTTCAATGATATACAATTTATCTCCATTCGAATCCTAGATTGAAATTTATTCCCATTTAAAATTCAACCCATCAAGTTTCACCACATCAATGAGGGACTACCACATGGAAACCACATAGTTCCACCAGGCCTCTATGGTACTTTCCACCTCGATCCAAGCTAACAGGTCCCACAACCCCTTCATGCTTCATTATTATTTCTTTGTTAAATTCAATTCAAGGTAAATTCAATGTGCATACAAGTGTACACCCTTGACACACCCCCATATCCCTTAGATTTCTAGATTATTCACAAACCAAAATGGACATTTGGCTTCATGAACATCTGGTACCATGAGTATCTATGACAAGCGCCAACCTTTATATCACCCCTAATACTGAATTAGTTGTGAAACCAAAATAAAAATCGAATCCACCCATGCGGGCCACACATCAGATATCACTCGGACATTGATTTACTATTTAAATCCAGAAAATTCAAAATATGATGCACATCAAAGGTGCACATGCAATGATTAGCCAAATTCCTATTTTACTAGATACATCTATTAGCCTTGAATGCATTTGCCCCATTTCCCATATTAGGATGCAACTTAGGAATAGGAATTTAAAGAGGGTATCTAGATTAGATACATGGTCTATCCAAGAATCATCTGACCACTAATACAAATGCAAATTTTTCTCATCGTAAGGGAAGAAGCCTCAAGGTTTTTATGCCCAAGTTTCCTTATGATAGGGAAACACTCAAAGAATTTCCAAGAATAAACCCACATCTAAGCATTGATCCTCCAAATCATGATATCACAACCTTAAGAATATTAATAGATCTAAAAATATTGCATTTTCTCAAATACTGAGTAAGTTAAGAAATGCCCCCAAAAATGATATTTCACAAGGAAATAACACACCATACTTCCTTTTTCAAACTCAATACACTACAACATCATACATACCAACAAAATTCTCTCTCTAATATTAAAATCAAGTGACTATTAAATCTAACTAAATGTTTCATGCATCAAATAACACCTGTATTAACCCTTTATAAAAAGAGGTAGTCTTTAGCCTTAAATAAGATAGTGAATTGTGTTACTCATAACATATCAGAAAATTTAAATCACATACTCTAATAGATTAGTTTAGGCTATTCAAGAAATCACACATATTCATACAAATAACTTTGTAGCTTATGAGAATAACAACCAACAAAAATATATATAAATCTAACATAACCAAAATATCATATTATAAATGCATTCACAGTAAACTTACATGAATATCAACATTCCTCCATTGGTAGTGTTGATGCTTAAACTATTCACATCACATGCTAGTCATTTTTCATCATCCATGGTAGAAACATATGCACATGTAAATAAAATTATATGTGTAACTTGAATGGCTAGCAACTGAAGGAGGGACTTGAACTCTCCACCCAACCATAGGCCAACTACACTGAAATAATTCTTGTAGTTGACCACCCCCAAGTAAATTTAGAGTCTAAGGAGTTAAGTTCTCAATGGATTTTCACTCCAATATCAAGTCAACTAGATGATAGATGAAGTACACTATCTAAGTGATTTATCAACTATCTCACACACATCTCACACAGTAAGCACCATACTGACTCTTATACCTCTTTGAAATATATCACAGGGATTCACCCTAGGCTCAATGAAGTTATTCTCAGTCTAGGAAAATGATCTCACTCTAAAGGTGGCTTATAAGCTATATTTTCAAGGCAAGAACTGTAGGAAGTCTAGATTCAACTATCCAAGTTGTTTATAAACCCATTCAATAAGCTCTAAGTGATTTATCAACCCCAAATAAATGAATTAGAGGTTTATCAACTAAGACAACAAGCACCTAAGTGTCTTAGACTACCAATTGGTTTATCATCCTTCGAACAAGTACCCTAGTGGTTTATCGACCCATTTGACAAGCTCTAAGTGGTTTATCAACCCCAAGGAAAGTAATTATAGGTTTATTAGCTGATAAAACAAGCACCAGTGAGTTAATATCTCCACCAAGTCTTCATTGGACCATCAAAACACTAATAAATGACATTGGCCACACCAAAATTAAAGGGAATGACATCCCATATTTTCTTCTCTTATTTGCTCCTTTTCTCTCGCACGTCCTCGTCTTCCCTTCTACTCACATGCTCTCACATACTCTCACACTTTCTCTCTAATTCACTTACTCTGCATTCTATCTTTGTGTTTTATCTTCTCTCGTTTTCAATTCCCTTGTCCCCTCTCATGCATGTTGACTTTCACAACATATTCCATGAGAATAGGCACAACATGGGGCCCCATGCTTCACTCCAGGAACCCATACAAAACTCCAATGTATGTTGTGAAGACCATTTAATTAGTCAGTATATAGCTAGAATGGAAATAAATGAAGCGACCAAAATTAATCCCATCCCAATAAACCTCTCCTCCACAGATTTTTAAATCCATATCCACTCCTCCAACTCAACCATATTTTCATTTTCCACATAATTTATATAAATAATTTCATACGATGGTATTTACATGAGTGGCATCAAAAGGGATACTATAAATTGTCTCTAAGATTCTTATGGTCTAAGAAAGAGGAAAAAAAACATTTTCCCTTACAACTTGGAACAAATTAATTAAATTACCAAAGCCTTAGGGTAGTTGGGGCTTAAAAAATATTAACTAATTCTCAAGAGCACTAGCTGAAAAAGGAGTTTGGAAGGGTATTGGTCTCTGACCCACAATATTAATATTTTAAAATACTTCAACCCTTTATCCAATCTAGACTAGATCCGATCGGATGAGAAAAAAGTTGTAAATGGATCCATAATTTGGAAAACCATTACAAAATATTTTATTTTAGTAGGTTCACATCTCAACTAGAAATTTGGAAATGGGAATAAAATTCTCATTGGGAAGGACCCTTGGATTGGAATTCAAGGATGACATGTGCTCTTGGAACCTTTTTTGCACTCCCTAAATAATATAGTTTGGTATGCTTTAAACCAAATATCTTCTCAAAATCATGGAAATTAGACCTGGCTGTCCTCTATGAATTCACATCTATATGGTTTAGATGTTGAAGTGTGGGTCCAATACATTCACAACCTCACATTTTCCCATGTCATGATCTCAGACCAAGACGATCAACTAATCTGGACTCCACGTCCTTTTGGTACATACTCTCTGGAATTTGGATACCTAGCTCTAGCACAAGAAAAATCTGCTAATGATCAACCATGGCGGGGTAAATGCATTTTGGAATTAACTTGTACCCCCAAATCAAATTTATCTATGTTGCTACTCCTAAAAAATAAAGCACCTATTTGGGACAACCTGCAAAAAAAAAATTTCACTAGACCTAACATGTGTGCTCTATGTCGATCAACCCAGGAAACAATAGATCATTTTTCCATCTATTTTCCCTTCACTATTGTTGTCTGGAAGGAATTTAGTAAGATGGAACAATAGATATTGATATGGGAGGGTCCATGATTAAATCAAGTTTTTAATAGATATCTCATGACTACCCATAATGACCATATATAATCATTTCTGCTTATAGAGGCCTAGGGAATTTGGCTTAAAATAAATCAAGCCATTTTTGAATGAAAAACACCTGCACATATAAAATTTTCCATCCAAAGCCTGAATATAGCAAGGTCTACTAAAAAAGTCATAAATCAGAGTCCTCTTCTTTCACTCTTTAAGACTACATTCAAACAGACTCCCCATGTGATGTTTTTGATGGAGCAACACAAAGAAACCCTATGATGCATCGGGTGGGTGGAATTTTACATTTTTCTCCTTCGTACACCATAAATTTCCCTACAAACAATGGGCCTTGTACCAACAACTCTACCAATATTTTCTCTTTAAAAATAATTCTATATATTTCTCAAGCACGGGGTATATCAAATATACATATCTATGGGGATTCACAAGTGGTTATCAAATGGATGTAAGGAACTTTTCAAATCAGAAAGTATGCTTTATTATATCTCTTCCAAAAAACAAAGTGATTTCTCTCCCACTTCATTAAGATCACTTTAATTCAAAATTTGACGCCCTCTCCAAAGGTGGCTTGAACTTGGACAAAGGAAAATGAAACGTCACTCAAAATAACGAAAACTAGCTCTAAGAATATTTTCTTGACCCTTGGGTTTGACTAGCTCTCTCCATTGTTACTAAACAAACTATCTACATGCTTCTTCTTTTTTACATATGATAGTTGCATCTTTTTTGTAGGTTGAATTGACACTATAACAACCACTCCTTTTTTTTACATTATCAAGCCTATTTACATGATGAAAACTATATGTACTTTTTTTCTAACTAATAAAATAAATAAGGTTTTTTTTTTTATGTTAGCAGTAAGAAATCAAATGACATGTCTCTGAAAGCTATCTTATCTTTCTTTTCTGACCATAGTTAGTGGCCACTATTAGCCAAAGGAATGTCATCAACCATATACAAAATGTAAATTTTTCGATATCTTATGATTATAATTACATTTTTTTCCTAAGAAAAAAAATATCACAAAATAGAACTTTAAATTCACATAACATGTATTACAAAATACAGTAAATATATGTAATATATCACAACATAAAAAAAAAATTGTTAGATCTCGGAGATCTCGGAGTGATAGAGTCTTTAGAGAAACATAGAGAAGAAAGAGAAGTCAAGCTAAAAATAGAGTTAGAAGCCATGCTAGAAAATAAATTTACATCTCTTGAAGACAAGATCAAAAAACAAATAGAAAATAAAATAAAACTATTGGAGAATAAAATGGAGACAATGGAGATTAGATTACAGGTAATAGAAAAACAAAGCCAAGATACAAACTAAACATTCCAGCAAGGAGATGTTGATACTTTATAAAGTCTTAAAATAAAGGACGTGAGTAAAGAACTAGAAGAAAAAGTTAATAACAATCCCACCCTAAATAGTGTGGCAGATAAATTAGATATGAAACCTATTAAAGAAGAAATGAAAACAATGATAGAATTAGACCATGAGCGTAACAAAAGGGCCTTGAACCTTATAATCTTCGGTTTGAAAGAGGAGGTAGACGAGGATACTTTAGCCATAGCCCAGGCAAAATTACATAATAGATTAAAAATTGAAACAACTTGTCTCACAGAAGCAACAAGGTTGGGGAAATTAATTGAGAATAAATGAAGGCTGATCTGGATAAAGGTGAGCTCTACTGACCATAAGTATGACCT
This sequence comes from Pinus albicaulis, assembly GCA_034641835.2. Taxonomy (NCBI): domain Eukaryota; kingdom Viridiplantae; phylum Streptophyta; class Pinopsida; order Pinales; family Pinaceae; genus Pinus; species Pinus albicaulis. The sequence goes on along the minus strand of CM076573.1, from coordinate 810,721,563 downwards.
ACTTAGTAAAACCTCAATTCTAAAAGGAACGGGAATATTTATAAATGAAGATCTCATTCTAGAAGATCAAGAAGAATTAAGAAAGGAGGTTCAAAAGGTAAAAGAAGCTAGGAAGGAAGGAAAATGGGCAATAATTAGAAATAGAAAAGTCATTATTCGAGATAGAAACCAAAAAGATAGTAATAAATAGAAATTCAACATGCTCCAGATTCTTTCTTGGAATTGTTGGGGCTTTCCATAAAACAAGGGCCCCAAGCTAAGTTGGATCTCGAATGAAGTTGATATTATATTGCTAGTTGAAACTTGGGAGCACGAAGAATCTAAGGTCCCTAACATAGATGGCTTTGTTCTTTGGTCAATTTGGAACAAGCAATCCTACCATAGAGGCATTGGGAGTATAGCTTGTTACATTACAAAGAACATATCCCCCCATGCTAGGCTTTATAAAAAATACCCTTACAACCAATATATTTGGATAGAGATTACTGACATTAATGATAAAAAAACCACATAGAAATCTGTTATTTTTCCCTATCAATTCTAACTTCTCTAAGAAAAACAATTTATATAAAAATGGTCCTTACAATGGTTTATAGAATGATATTTATAGCCTAAGGAATGAAGGTAATATCCTCTTAATGGGTGACTTTAATGCTCGAACTTCAAGCAAGAAAGTTATTCTTCTAAGCAATTATTCCAACCCTAATCCTCTTGTTTAGACGAAGACCTTACTCTAGCCAGCTGGTACAAAATAAGCTTTGAAGATATAGGGGAAAATTTGTTTGGGTTTGAGCTAGTCAAGCTTTGTAGTGCTCAGGATATCCTAATTTGCAACGGTCTAAAGATGTGGCCCAATTCTAGCCAAATGACCTGTATCCATGGGCTTGGTAGCAATGTGGTAGAATATGTTATTTCCGATATCCCTTTATATAACAAAATAATAAATTTTGACATCTTAATAGACCACGAGCCTGATTTTGATCATAGACCTTTAATTGTAACTCTCAATTTTGTTATGCATAGAGAGCCCATAGAAGATAATCCATAGCCAAAAGAACTTAATCTTTGATAGGAATAAAATTGATCTTTTTCTAAATGAATTAAAAATTAATTTACTTCCTTTATCTAGTATAGACAACATAGACGACCTCTATCATAATTTTACTACAACCCTCTCATATTCTATTAACAAGTTCTCAATTGAAGTTTCAAGTAATAAAAGAAATAACAAAACCATCTCTTGGTATGATCAAGATTGTAAAAGGGCGAGGAGAGAAATTAAGGAAGCTGTTGATGAGTCTCTTAAAATTGGCAAGATAAAAATATACAAAGCCCTAACTAAAAGGAAAAAAATGTAGTATATTCATAAAATACAAGAAAATATCGTACACCTCTCTAAGGTAGCTCCTAAGAAATCTAGGAGGCAGATTCTAACTAGAAAAACTAAAGATAATAATAGAATTGCTTTACACGACTGGAATTCCTATATTAAAAAGCTTTATGAATCTCCAAATGTCATTGATAACTTTGAAACCCTTCTCACAACGGGAGAATTTTTCTCATTATAAGACATAGATTTTGGGGTTAAGCGCTTGGAAAATGGAAAAGCTAAGGACATTGAAGGTTACCATGCAGAAATCTTAAAAATTGGAGGTCTTGTCCTCATCTCTCACATCCACAAGCTTTTCAATCAAGCTATCAAGCAAGGGTTCCCTAAACCATGGACTCAGAGCCTCATTATTCCTATTTTTAAAAGTGGGGATACAAATAATGCCTCTAATTATCGAAAAATTATGATTAGCCCTCTCTTAGCCAAGTTATATGGTATTATTTTGGAAAAGAAGATGAGCATATGGCTTGAAAGTGAAGGTAAGCGGGCTAATGGCCAAGTGGGTTTTAGAAGGAAACACTCAACAATGAACCACCTCGTTACGCTTAGGATCATTATGGAGGAATGTTGTAATGACAAATCCAATCTGTTTGGTTTCTTTGTGGAATTTAGAAAGGATTTTGATATGATACCTAGAAATAAACTATGGAATAGATTAGAAGAGCTAAAGGTTCCTTTCGAGTTAAGAGCAGCCACTATAAGGTTATACGAGAATGTAATTGCCAATTTTAAGAGCAATGAGGGGTGGTTGAAAGATATTAAGTGTAATAGCGGACTTAAACAAGGTTGCCCCCTCTCTCCTACCCTATTTGGCATTTACATTGACAAGCTAGAAGGTTTTTTAGAGGAAGCAGGCTGTGTTGGCACGATCTTAGCTGGAATAGTCATCATCCTTCTTCTTTATGCTGACGATATTTTTCTTCTGGCAAGGTGGCCATATGATCTTGATAAGAAACTGAGACTTCTTAAGGATTTTTGCTCTACCATGGGTATGATTGTTAACACTAACAAAACAAAAGTTATGATTATCAAATCCAAGAAGGAAACTTACGCTAATTTTGTATATGACAATAGCAACTTAGAGGAAGTGTCTTCTTACAAGTACCTAGGAATTTATATTCATCACAAGCTCAATTGGAACTATAGCATTGAGAAAAGGATTAATGGAGGGTGGAAAGCTTATTTTGGTCTTGAAAATAATTTTAAAGCAACAAACCTTGTGATGTGGGATAAAAATAAGCTCCTCTTTGAAACTTTAGTCACTCCTGTTATTTTGTATGGATGTGAAGTTTGGGTTTGTAGCATCTCTAGAGAATCCTGGAGAAAGATTGAGCAAATCCAGAAGTGTTTTATAATGTTTAACCTCAAAATTAAAAGTAATACACCCTATCCTATTCTCCTTGTAGAAGTGGGTCTCTCCCCTACCGAGAGCCTAGCTATGACTAGGCTCCTGTTGTACAAACACAAAATCAATGACATGGGAAACCATAGACTTCCTAAGCTAGCTTTAAGTTCCAGCCAAAACCAAATAAGGCTCAAGCGAGATTGGTATAAAGATACCAAGGCCTGGTTAAACCATTAGGAGATCGACAAGAATTTTGCATTGAAAAATATTAATAACATTAAAAATATTGTTACTTCTAAGTTTAAAGAGAAAATGTGGCGTGAGAAAGATTTAGAGGCTAAAAGAAAATTAAGATATTATAAGGAGGTCGTCAACCCTACTCTAGAAGATCAAAAGTATCTCTATGTTTTAACTAGCTCAAATAAAAAAATTTATATAGCCAAGATAAGAACAAACTCTCATGAGCTCCATAGTGAAACAGGTCATTGGTAGTTCCTAAAACACCATGGGTGGAAAGGATCTGCCATCTTTGTGAGAATATGAACATTGAGGAAGAAATCACTTCCTCTTAGTGTGCCCTGCGTACACCGACATTAGATCTCAGTTTCATGATCTTTGTTGAAATACCAACATTCCTAGCCTTTTAACATGTCAAAATTATAGTGAGCTTAGGACGCTTCTCTCCAAGCTCTTTGAGCATAGGAGTACAATTTTAAAACAAAATAAATAATTCGTTTCTTTAGGTCCGATAGACCAAAGTTTGGTCTCAATGGACATTAACCATCATCATTATCATCATCAATATAAAATTTAAATATTAATTTATGTTTATTGGAAATTTGGTTTTCTTAAATGTTAAGAAAAATCAAATCAACTATAAAGATTTTTCAACAATTTGAAATAGATTTAAGTTAGTTATAATGTCATTTAATTTCATGAAATTCAAAGCTCACATTTGATGGAAATATAGATATATACAAATACGTTTTGTTTTTTTATTATTAAAATAGATATATAAAAATATGTTTTATTTTTTATTATTAAAATAGATATATAAAAATATGTTTTAATTTTTATTATTATTATTACCGTAGTATAAATATAATAATTTTTTAATATTATTTTTTAAAATATTAAGTATATATATATATAGTGATGGGGTGTAATGTTAAGCCAGTCTGTGATGTGAAGGTCACCGGTTGGAAACTTTGTATACAACTTTAGTGGGCATAATGGTTAAGAGCATGTGTTTCTTCCTAAGAGGTCGCAGGCCTTCTTATCACTACGCGGAGTTGGCTCCCCTCTCCCACAAACAAGAGAGAGGTGGGTCCCTTGTCCCACAAACAAGGGGGAGGTGGGTCCATTGTCCCACAAACAAGAGGGTCTCATATACCAATTTGGTGTGTGGCTTGGTAGTGACCTTAAAATTGGATAGCTTGGTGGTGACCTTAAAATTAGATAACTTGACAGTGACCTTAAAATTGGATAAATAATATAATATATTTGTGCTTATGAGGTATAAAATATTTAGTTATAGAGTGTAATTAGATAACTTGATAGTAACCTTAAAATTAGATAACTTGACAGTGACTTTAGAATTGGATAAATAATATAATATAGTTGTACTTATGAGGTATAAAATACTTACTTATAAAGTGTATTATTAAAACATTTCATATGGGAAGGTTGTTTTTTAAATCTCGTGAGTTTTAAGTTACAATATAAACATATTTATAAATATGACAATGTAAGTGTTACACACTTGGTTAACAACCTCTCCATCATATTGTATTATGAAAACAATTTCATATATATATATATGTGTGTGTGTGTGTGTGTGTATATATAGGAACTGAGCTCTTCTCTAGAGATTTGATAATAAGATTTTGTAGTTTTGATATTGTAATGTAATTATAACAAAAATAAGTTTGTTTATATATATATATATATATATATATATATATATATATATATATATGAATTTAACATTTAGTTAAGGTAAGGTTGTTTCTTGTATTCACATTTATTTTACATTTTCATGAGATAGCCAAATGGACTAAATGATGAACTACAGTTGGTAGTTCGAAACGCGTCGGTCCTAAAACTCTCATGTGATTTTCCGAAAGATTTTTAATCTAATATGTTATGGATCATAGAAGCTTGCACTCTCAAATGAAAATCTTATAATAATAAAATTATCAATTTTAATTTCTTTATTGCTTTTTTTTTAATGTTATAAATTTATAAAATAAAATAATATTTAAAATTAAAGTCAATACCAATTATCTTTTTAATGAAATTATATATATATATATATATATATATTCAAATGTCTCTTCTCAACACACACGCTTAACATCCCGGTGAGGTTTAAATACAAACCGTCTTACTAACGAAACCCTTTCTCAACTAGTTATGGGACTCGACAAAATTCCAAAATATTTTAAATAAAACTTTATGTGTAATACTAATTACAATTTTCTTATTAAATTAATTTTTAAATATTATAAATTTAAAAATAAATAAATATATAATATTTATGTTTTTTTAATAATAAATTGATTTATTTCAAATATCTTATATAATTTTCAAAACATAAAAAAATTAGAAATTATTCCTAATTAACATATTTTATTTAAGGTTCATGGGTCTTGGATAGATGGTGATCGAGTCCTCTGTTAAAGCACTCTTTATATGATATGATATATTTTAATAACTTCCACGAGACCCAACGGTCTAAGGGACCCACATTCCACATCATACAAAACATAACACTCTCAAGTTTCCCTCTAGAACAACTCTTTTGCTGTGAATTTTGATCAAGAAATTCGTAGTTCTGTGAAGCCTTGCCTCCTCGAACAACGTACTCAAATTTTCCACCTTTAGACCGCTTTCAAATTGATTACGAATGTCCTCATAAGCTGTACATTCCATGATAAAGTGTCATTCTGTTTCAACTGCTCCTGTCCTCCAAAATATACAAAATCTTTCTCCCCATTCTTCCTTGGGGGTTATCCATCTACCTGTCTCGCGCCTAATATGGTGAGATCCGGTCCTCAATTGTGTTATTAAAATTTTAGCCTTGCCCTTGATTTTCACACTCAAATAAGTCTTTTCTTCATGTGATTGTGATGGGTTGTAGTTTTTGACATATATCACTTTTTTCTGCCAACCTGTTTTTCCCACATGGCATTCCTGAATTTTTCAAACACCCAATTTTTTAGAATTAGGACAATCTTTCCAATTAATTCCCCAATTGCTCATCCATTTTTCATTTAGATTCCTCCAAGTTTTCTTCCTGTGCTTTATCTCCTCCGTGTAAATCATCTTGGGCCAACGTTGTGCCTCCATGTTTTCCACCTTTTTTAGATAACTTAAAAAACAAATGTTTGTTGAAGCCTCCATCAGAAACACTCCAGCCTCAGCTAGTAGAATCTCATATGGGACTATTGCCTTGACTTTGAGGTTACTAATGATTAATTACTTTTGAATTATTTCTATTTGTCTCGACTTGTGATTTGACATGTTGTTGCCCCAAACTTCACATCTATATAAGACAACCGAGGTAATCAACACACCAAAAAGAGATTTATTGATTCTTCAGTCCCACAATTATGCTTTCTTGCGTCTGTTCTGGAGAAGATAAGAATCTCTCCACCCCCCTTGGATCCTTTTAGTTATTCTTGTCTCCCAACTAAGCCTATTGTGAAAATCAATTTGTAGGTACTTGTACTCTTCCACTATCTCTAGGGTTTTTTCCTCAAATATGAAGCTAACTGTTGCTTTTTCCATTTCAAAGAGAAGATCATGACTTTGGTTTTACTAGTGTTTACTTGCATCCCAACTTCCTGACAAAAAAGCTCTAATGATTTCAACTGCTCTCTCAAACCATGCACAAATTTTGCAATTAAGATAAGATCGTCAACGTACAAAAGTAGCTTCACGATGTACCCTGCTAGTTGAATACCCTCTCCATTGGTGTTTTTTAGCCATTCTTCTAACTTATCAATATACAAACCAAATAGAGTGGGGGAAAGGGGGCACTCCTGATTGACCCCGAGGTCACTACCAAAGCATTCCGAAAATCCCTCTTTAGTTCTGATTTTAGCAGTAAATTTCTCATATAGTTTGTGGACAATAGCTCTATATTCATTTGGGATTCCAAGCTCTTCCATTATTTTCCAAAGCTCATCCCTAGGAACAGTGTCAAAATATTTTTTGAAATCAACAAAGCAACAAAAGGCTTCCCCACCCTGAAAGTCCCATACTTTTTCTATGATGTGCCTAAGCATGATGCTATGATCAATTGTAAAATTCCATGGCCTAAAACTAGCCCGTCCTTTTGCTCTTTTACCCTCTTTTTCTGTCCAACTGCTAATTATACACTCCATTATGCTCCCAAACAATTTTCCATGAAGAGGATTGACCATAATAGTGTGATAATTAGAGGGATTATTGATGTCTCCACTGTAGAAAATCTCTAACACGGCTCTGATACCATGTAGAAATCATATAGAAACTCTATATTAATGGATTCAATCCGATCATGTAATGTACTAAAACAAGATACTGAATCCTTCTGCTATATTTATGGAATATAAAACATGATCACTCAATCACATGTAAGTAAGAGAAAATAAATGATCAATCACACAACACAAGATGTTCTTGGGGAAAGCAGCTGCTTAAAACTCCTCTATCATATGTTGTACATAGTCAAAGAATCATGAAACAATACAATGCTTTCTCACACCGAGAAAATCATGCACTCTATTGATCGTCTCAACCTGATCCTGCTCAAAACTGACAAGCAATTCTTAGGAAAATTTGACAAACACTTAGCCAATTCTCAACCCCTGTTTAGCCCAACCTTTCTCACACAATCCCTAGGAAATTAATCCCTATTAAATAGGATAATCAACTTTCCTTGACCACACAATCCATCATGAACATTCCTTTAACTTAATTACGACTAGGAAATTCGCTAATAATACAACTGATAGTTTACTTCCCTTTAACCTCTATCTCAAATGGGTCGTCATCAGAGTTGACATGCATGCAATTATGAATAGTGAATCCTTAGTTACTTGATAGATCACTACTTGTGAATTAATTATAATTTAATTCACTAGACCTCTCACTAGCTCATCACTCAATTACAACTAGTTAGAGTGATTTTAACTCAATTAATTTGAGTTAACTGATTACACATGCAATAAACTAATGCATTAACTACAATTGGACCCTGAAAATAATAGAATCACTCTACATGCCTCACCTTTGACCCTCAACTCGAAATTCTTGAGCTAACTAAGTATATCTCACTTAGTTAACTGATACAAGTTGTTATGAGGTGAAATTACAATTTACTTTTAATTTAATTAAGGGATAATTAAATCAAAAGCCTCACATGGTAGCCATTTATGGGTGCCATTTTATGGATTTTATTTCTGGATTCCAATTTCACTATTTCTTGTTGCAAATTTCAACACTCCCTCTCAACAAGAAAGGAAACAATCTATCCTGATTCGGTACCCTTGGAATGTTCTTGCATGCAACACTTCTCTAGTGTTGTTCGCACATGAAACTCTCCTGAAACTGAATAGCCTCCAAACAACTGAATTAGTATAATGCATCTTTCATCAGAGTCTTCTGACTACTACTAGTTACTGCACACATCTACTGGACTCCCTGCGTTGTTGTTGACATCTGCATCCATGCACTCGGCACTGCTTCCAACTATGATCTGCACTCTAGTATCTGACACCAATCACTCTGATTCTTGTCTTCCTGACACCAAATTTCATCAATCTAACCGATCCTTCCCGCTACTGTTGTACTATGGGCTCCTCATAGCCAGGTTCAATCCATGAGACACACCATCTCAATGAACCCTGCCCAAATTTCTTCTTGGGATTATTTTTGCACATCGCCCCACCTCACATGTGGAGGTATGGTTGCATGTATGCCCTCTGCCCATCTGGCTCGAAATTTCCCCCTCCTGGAGGTCTTTATTCGAGTGGACTCTTCCACTCAATCTCCTCTTTACTTCTCCAATTGTGGCTGCTCCACAACCTTTTGAGACTGCTGCTAAGGTTGCATGTTGAGAGATAATTGCTCCCTCTCAACCACCAAGTCATTAATCACTGATTTTCTCCTTAAAGCCTTGCATGCATCCTCAACCTCAAGAGCATATAGGTTCTTGACTCTTGAACCGATCTGCTTCAGATTTCCCGTGGCTATGTGTTTAAGGAACACCTTTCCTTTTATAAACATCACCACATAATTACAGTCTTCCAATACTGCTACAAAGACAAGATTCTTCCTTAGGCCTGGAATATACAAAACATTTTCTAGTCTAAGATGGGAGCCAGACTCCCTCTGAAAGGTAACTGTACCTATCCCAGTCGCGCTATACCTCTCGTCATCTCCAAACTCTATATTTTGCTGGAGGTCCTTCTCCTCCAAGTCATTGAAGAGATCTCTATTCCCTGTCACACGGAACGAGGCACCATTTTCTAGATACCACATGCATCCCATTAAAGTGTTGATCATGCATGCAATGAGAGTAAAATCAAGCTCAAACTGTGAAGCCAATGCTTCACCCGCTGCAAGTGCAGGCTCCTTCTTACTTGCCTTCTTCTGTGGAAAATTCGAAGCACAGTACCCATGCTCGTGATAGTGAAAACATCTGATCTTAGACAAGTCTATCTTGCCCTCTTTGCCTTCTTTTGTTTTCCCACTAATGCACAATATTATTCTTTGTTGGTGTTGGGGGTCGCGTCTCTGGTGCTTCGCCTTATCTCTTTTATTACCAAGTCGGACCACAAACGCTCCCAGTCTGGTAACTTCTCCCTCCCATTCACAAAGTCCTGGTAACTATGCCAGCTCTTGGGAAGGCCTAGAAGTGCTAGGCTCACCAAGTCATCATTAGCTACGATCACACCAACAGTGAACACTTCCAAGCTCATCTTGACATTGAGTGAACTTCTCTAGATATGTTGGTACCGTCTCGCCCTCCTCCTTATTGATATTTCTGAGCTTGTTCTTCAGTTCCAACTTCCTTTGGTCGTTGTTGTTCTGAAATAGATTTGTTAAGGCCTTCCACATATCATGTGGAGCCGCCTTCCCATGGAGACTCGAGACAATATGATCTCGAACTCCCTCTAACAAGATCTTCTCGTCTTTGCTACCTTATTTTTCCATGCATCAAGAAGTTGGGCATCTGCTGCTGCAGGCTTGGGAATATCAAAATCTATGAATTCCTTCAACCCATTGTCCTCCAACACTACCTCCATCCTGTCCTTCCATGCAATATAATTCGAATTTCCCTCGAGTGAAAATTTGAGTCTCAAACCATTGAAAGACATATTGATCTGCTGCTAGCTCCAAATAATGTATCTGCAAATTTGAAACTACTTAAGACAAACTCAATTTCTTCTCTTCTATTGTGATTCTTGGTGCTCTGATACCATGTAAAAAATATCTAACACAGCTCTGATACCATGTATAAATTATATAGAAACTCTATATCAATGGATTCAATCCAATCATGTAATGTACTAAAACAAGATACTGAATCCTTCTACTGTATTTGCGGAAAATAAAACGCGATCACTCAATCAAACGCAAGTAAGAGAAAGGAAATTATCAATCACACAACACAAGATGTTCTTGGGGAAAGCACCTGCTCAAAACCCCTCTATCATATATTTTACATAGTCAAAGAATCATGAAACAATACAATGCTTTCTCACACCGAGAAAATCTTGCACTCTACCGATTGTCTCAACCTGATCCTACTCAAAACTGACTAGCAATTCTTAGGCAAAATTGACAAACACTTAGCCAATTCTCAACCCCTTCTTAGCCCAGCCTTATTCACGCAATCCCCAAGCAATTAATCAATATAAAATAGGATAATCAACCTTCCTTGACTGCGCAATCCATCATGAGCCTTCCTCTAGCTTTATAATTGCGCCTAGGCAATTTGCTAATAATACAACTGATAGTTTACTTCCCTTTATGTCTCAATTTGGACGTCATTAGAATTGACATGCATGCAACTATTAATAGTGAATCATTAGTTACTTGATAGATCTCTACTTGAGAATCAATTCTAATTTAATTCACTAGACCTCTCACTAGCTCATCACTCAGTTAGAACCAGTTAAACTAATTTTAACTCAATTAATTTGAGTTAATTGATTCCACATGCACTAAAATAATGCATTAACTGCAACTGGACCCTGAAAATAATAGAATCACTCTACATGCCTCACCTTTGACCCTCAACTCGAAATTCTTGAGCTAAATAAGTCTATCTCACTTAGTTAACTGATACAAGTTGTTATGAGATGAAATTAAAATTTACTTTCAATTTAATTAAGGGATAATTAAATCAAAAGCCTCACATGGTAGCCATTTTTGGGTGCCATTTTCTAGATTTTATTTCTGGATTCCAATTTCACTGTTTCTTGTTGCAAATTTCAATATCCACTTTTTAAAAGAGGGATAGCAATACTTGTTGTCCATTTCACCATAAAATTGCCTTGTGTGATGTTGTTGAAGATCCTTTTGATGACTGGGGCCAAGATATCAACACCCCATTTTAAGAATTCCGCTTGTAATCCATCAATGTCTTGGGCTTTACCACTCGCTAAATTTTTTATACCTCGCTTGAAATCCTCCACTGAAAATAACACAGTTGTAAAGTTGATTATGGGGGGGTTTAATTTTCTCTTGATTTCTCTCATAAAGAAGCTTCTCATATTCCAACCAATGAGTAGCCGAGATATTATTATCTATTTTATTTCTCTTTTGTTGTAATTCTCGCCAAAATTCTTTGGGGTTGTGCTTTCCCAAAGAGATTAATTCCTTTCTTCTTACAGTCACATAAATTTATTTTTTTGTATTTATTGATTTTTTATACTTTTTCTTGCTTCCATTATCTGCCTCCTTCTCCTTAAGGGGTCTCTTAGCAGCTTTTCACTCTTCATCAAACCAAGGATTAGTTTGAAAGGTGTTTGAGACCATCTTATTAAGCTGAGACCTTTTGCACCCCTTTAATGATTTGTGGATTAAAGGGATTAGCATGTTGCTGCCCATGCATTCTATTTTTGCATTGTATTCCTTGCTTTTTTTGTTGATTTTTTCCCACTAAAAGTGTTTTTCTAAGGCAGCAACACAAAGCTCTTGGTTTTCTTGATTTATGATGATTCTTCCATTTTCATGCACTTCCTTATGGCCTTCTTGGGTCTACCCTTCATGTATCCCACTTGAGTGTATGCCTAACTTAATACAGGGAGGCATATGGTCAGAATTCATCTCTATAGGACAAGCTTCAATATTGAACTCTAACAATTTGCAGATAAGGCTCTGAGAGCATATTACATACTCCACCACACTTTGACCATTGTAGGTTTTACACAGATGCCACCGGATGTTGGCCAAGATTTCATGCCATTGCAGATTACCATGTCATGGAGGATACATAAGCCTAATAACTCAGCTCCAAAGTGCTAAACACTCCCATTCCCATCTTAAGAAGTCATTTTCCACGTGTGCTCTTCGTTCTCCTATAATGAAAGAGGATTGTTATCCAAATTCCCCTCACTTACCCACTGGATTCACTGATTGTTTGTTGTCCTAGCATTAAAGTCGCTGATTAGAACTATCCCGCCTAAACTCTTGAAAGCGAAAATTTCTATTTTTAGAGCAGCATAAGGGTGTTTTTTATCTAAATTTGTCCTCTTGTAGAGGGCGAAGTAACATGCAACTAGCCTGGATGTTACTTTTTTGTTTGGTATCTTTAACCAATTTAAATTTCTTATTTGGATCCTCTTTTTCCACTTTCACTATTCCATTCCACATTTCTCTTATTAGAATGGTGATCCCTCCATTCCCTTTCCCTATACTAGTCTCTTCATTCCACACTAAAATTTTATTGTATCCTTCAAATTCTGGAACCCTACAACCATCATTCTTGTGGGTTTCTGTAAGGATAATAATGTCTTTCCCTTCTGTTATGGGCCCTAATCCTGGTCCTCTTCTCCATGGATAACCTCTACAATTCCAACTCACCATGTTTAGATACTCCCAGGGAGCCCCAAATCCTTATTTTTGATTTGTTAAGCACTCGATGACTTGGGCTTTCCCATTTTTCAGCCACACCCATTTTCTTGCATCTCTTGCTGATTTCACTTTCTCCCATTCCTTCCTTCGCTCGTCTTGCTGCTCAGGTTTCAAGTCATCATCTAGGTAAATATGAGTTCCTTTAATTAGCGCTCTATTCTTTAGGATATCCATCTTGTCTTCTATACTTTTTAATAAGACTCTGACATTTCTATCCTTTCCATTTTCTATCTTCCTACCAATCCTATTTGCTTGCTGAATATACCTTGTCCAATTCAACTTGTCCCTGAGAAAATCCTTTGCTAACATATTTGTTCTTTCTTTTTCTCCATAGTATTTCAAACCTTTGATGATAACATTTTTTGCCTTGTCTTTCCTAGCTTTTTATTCTTTTATTTACCTTTTGATTTGTCTCTCCATATATTCTTTTTGCTTAACCAACCGTTCAATACCACTTGAGCCCAAGTTTTAGCTTGTTCTATTTGTTGCTTTAATTTTATTTCTCTCATTTACATGTTTGAAATTGTTGATTGAAATTCTTCCATCTGAATTTATTTGCTATTTTCCCTTGTCCCTATGTATTTTTCTTATGTTGTCTTTGTTTGCTCTAAATCTTATTTCAGCGTGGTCAACTCTTGCTACCATCTTTCCATATTGTTTTGAAAGCTTATTACATGCTCTTTGACAACCTTGTTTTCTCTTTCAAGTTTTCGACTGACTTCCAAAATTTCTTTTAACTTGACAACTTCATGCTGTCCCTTTAACTCAATATACTCAATTCTTTTTTTCATGCCCATGAGCTCGCTTACATAGAGCTCCGACGACCACAACAACAGCGTGGTTGTGGGGTTGCATGTGTCCTTATAGATCTTCTCTTTGCTTGCTGGAGTATATTGAATTTTGTTTTTCTTTGACCTAGGATTCTTTTGTTTTGTTACAACCTCTTTATTATTGCTAAAATCCCCATCTTGGCTTGTCTGCTCTGTTGTTAACAAAATCTTTTTGGTTGTGAGTTTTGTATTATTTTTAGTTGTTTTTGGTAATATCCAAGTGAGTTTTTTTCTTTGTGTATGTCTCATCTTTTTGGCCTTCCTGTGCTGTAAAATCCCCTTGTACTGTTTTGCATTCACAAAGATCAATATTTTATTTATGCCAAATGCATTAGCTAGAGAAAACTCTGGGGGACAGGTATTCTAGATCCCACTTATGCTCTCTGCAATATTTTTGTAATAGGGATCCCTATCACCCCCTTAGATTTGGAGATTGGGATTCCAAGATGTGCATCCCCTTTCCTCCAAAAGTCTCCTTAGTACTAAACTCAGTAATTTATTTTGGTAATCGTCTGTTACATCCCACTTGTTTGAAGTGTTTTTTATTAGCTCACTATTTCTTGGGTATTTATTTTCCACCGAAACTGACATTTTTTCTGCATTGGGTCCCCCTATCCCCATATCAGGTTATCTTAACATTTGCTGGTTATGAGAGGTTTAACAAAATTTTAAGGGAGCTAGATTTGAAAGGTTTTTGTTTTTGTTTTCTTGCTTGACACACCAAAAATGCACATAAAAAAATAAAATAAAAAAATATGTTGGTTCAAAACACCTGTGGACGCTGGTTTGGCTGTTCTCTGCGGGTCCTGAAGTCGCTATTCCCTCCTGTTTCGTTGTTCCCACAGTTCTCGGACCTCTCATTGTCCTCAAACTTGTCGAACCTAACGCCGTTGTTGCCGTTGTTCTTTGCCGTGTTCATTGTTCTGCGAGGAACATTTCTCTATTCCCATTGTTCTCTGCCATGTTCCCATTGTTCTTTGCCTTGTTGCCACTGTTCTCTGCCCTCCCATTATTTCTTGTTTTGTGCCCTCCCGCATGTACAAGTTCTATGGTCATAATCTCCTTGATATGAAGTCATTGGTTCAATTCCCCACCCTGATAGGATGATATATTGGACATATTGAAAATGTAATCTTACTAAATTTACCAAAATAAAACATATTTTATTTAATAATATTAAATATAACTATAACAAAATTTTATAATTTTATTATTCTTTACAATTTGATTTCGATATTATTTTGCCTATAATTCACAATACCAAATCACTAACAAACTCTTCAAATTAACTATTCAATTTATATAATATACCTAATAAATATTAATATCTATTAGATAATTTTCACACCTCAAAACCAATAATTCTTGATAAAACTCAAAGTTGAGTTCCCTTTCTCAATAAAAGCTTGAATCAATTATTTATTAAATCAATTTTGCAAAGAGTTTAGGCATATTCAAACTCCATCCTTATCATCTCATTAATCAAGTAAATAAGAAAAGTTTTCATTTACAATGCAAATTTAACATAATATCTGACTCATTTTTTTCAAATAGAGCCAAAACTTCCATTCTTTTTCTTTTTCTTTTTATATATATTTTTAAATATGACTATATATATATATATATATATATATATATATATATATATATATATATTAAAATCAAATTTATTAATTTCAAAAATTTTTAAAATTTGAAATAGATTTAATATATATATATAAGTAAGTGATTATTAAAACATTGTTTTAAACTTAAAATAACAATATACATATATGTATAAATATGATAATGTAGGTTTTGATAATGTAATGTAATCATAATAAGAAGTATATATACAGGAATGGGCAATTACTAAGCTAGAGCCAATTTCTTACTAGTGTATCAAGGGGTGGATTCATGCTCTTGTGATACAAGTGCTACCACTATGACTCTTAGGTAAACTCAACACCCCACCACCCATAAGTAACTAAAACTAGCTATTTGAATGTACTATAGTGTACTCCTATTTCCTTTACATTTTCACTTACTTTCCAAATCAACTTCCCCAATAGAGTAAAAGAAGTTGAAATATTATAATACAAAATTTATCAATTTTAATTTCTTTATTACTCTTTTTTTTCCTTTTTAACATTATAAAATTATAAATAGTTCATAGTACTCATGTGACAAGAGGTGGATTCCTACTCTTGCCACATTGCTAGATTCTAATTACTACCACTATAATCCCTAAGTGAACCCAATAAACTGACATTGTTAAGTAACAAGATATTTGAATGTAATACATTATACTCACATTTACTTTACATTTTCATGAACTTTTTAAGTAAAAAACTAAAAAAAATTAAGATATTATAATAAAAAATTTATCATTTTTAATTTCCTTATTACTCTTCTTTTTATCATTTTAACATTGTACAATTTAAAAGTATATATATTTTCTTTATAATGAAATAAATAATACTCTAAAATATTTTAGATAAAACATTTAGGTGAAATATTAATTTTAACTTTCTTATTAAAATTATTTTTTCCAATTATTTTTTCCATATTATAAATCTAAGAAATGATGTTTATAATTTTTATAATAAATTAATTTATCTAAAATAATTTATGTAAATTACTTTGAAAATGTTAAGATATAAAAAAAAGTTGAAATTGAAATTATTTTTATTTAGCATATTTTATTGTAAAAGTATTAAATATAATATGACAATTTTTTATAACTTAATCACTCTTTATAACTTTATCTTACTTTTTTCAAATTTATAATTCACAATATTAAATCACTTAAACTAATTCATTAAATCAATAATTCAATTTATATAAATTAATAAATATTAATACCTATTATATGATTTTCCCACTTCAAAAACATCAACTTTTATAATTTAGTCAATCTTACCCATTTTTTAATTTTTAATTCACAACACTAAATCACTTTAACATATTAATTCATTAAATCAACAATTCAGTTTATATAGATTAATAAATATTAATAATCTCCAGACTTCAAAGCGATTAATTCCTCGTACAACTCAAGGTTGTGTTGCCTTTCTCAATAATAAAGCATTAATTCCTTATAACACCCAAAGTTATGTCGCCTTTCTCAATAATAAAGCCTTGAATCAATTTTGGAGAAAATTTATACATATCCCAAATTCGATCCAACTATGACCTCTGTGCTTATCATGTCATTATTCAGTATTCTAACTAAATATGAAAAGTTTTCATTTAACATACACATTTATGATATTATCGTACTCACTTTTTTTCAACATTAAAATATAATACTTCTCCCATTTTTCTCATATTTTCTATAACACTTTTCCTATTTTTCTCATATTTTCTAATAGAGCCCTAACTCTTTTTCTTTATATTTTCAAACGTGCTAAATTTTCTTTATTTATTTATTATTATATTATAATAGGAAAATCTAAAATAATAGGATTGTTAAATTAATCATGAAGATGATTATCACTAGTTATTATCAATTAATACAAGTTGACTTATCACCATTATTCAAGGAAAACCATGCCACCTAGAATTGTTTGCTAGTAATCTATAAAGGTGTAGGCATTCACTCCCTCTAAATGCTTATAAAAGTGTAGGCATTCACTCTTACTAAATGCTTATAGGTCTAAAATAATTAATATATTTCCTCAAATCCAAAGAAGACAAACTCTTAACAAAAAAAATAGGGAGTTGTCTTTAGTGCGACTTTTTGGAGTTTCAGGGCCAAAATCAAGAGAAAAAAATTGAGATAAAATCTTGATTTATGTTATTTAAACTGGTTTTTTGACTACATATATGGATTCAACACCCTAAAAAACCTCTAAAGCACTTCCATTGTGCAAGGTTACCCATGTTTTCAATAAATTGTTGTGGGATTTTAAAGAAATTAGACTGGAAAAAACCACCGTAAAACCCTTCAAAAAGTCGCACTAAAGACTACTCAAAAAAATAGTTGTCGACCAATTTCGAACCAACCACTGAACCAACCAGTATGGTTCATCATCAAGACTAGGTTGGCAACAACATTCTTTGTCATATTATTTTTACCTAAAAAACTCTAAATATGTACAATGGATCACAGAAGCCAAAATTCTAAAAAAATATATATATAATTTTAAGGTATACTCCAAAACCATACTTTCTCCTTATTATTTTATTAATTTTTGATAAAACCAAATTTAATTATAAATTTTTTTATATTATTTTTTAATC
The DNA here is from genome assembly GCA_034641835.2 of Pinus albicaulis. Taxonomy (NCBI): domain Eukaryota; kingdom Viridiplantae; phylum Streptophyta; class Pinopsida; order Pinales; family Pinaceae; genus Pinus; species Pinus albicaulis. The sequence goes on along the minus strand of CM076573.1, from coordinate 810,703,640 downwards.
CAATCAATATATATTTTAATTTCATCTCTTTTTTATTATAATTTAATTTATTTTAAAAATCTTATTAAATTAAATTTTCTCAACATATTTACTAACAAATTTTAACCACTAATATTAATTGAACTTATTTAATAAGTCTAAGTATTATTTCATATTAGTTTGTGAAGTTATGAGTTATCAAAATAAATATGATGTTTTGTATAAAAAATCAAATCTTAATAATGTAATTAATTTGAAAGACATTATCTATAATATTTTGTATAAAATTTAAGACTTAACTTGGCATAAAGAGAATTTGAAGAATCTAGATTAATTTTTATTCTAAGTTTGATTTAAAAATTGAATAAACCATTGGCTCATGGTGTTTCAGTTTTACCAACGAAATAATTTCATGGCGTTTCAGGTTTACCAATGGAATAGTGTCATGATCGTTCCAGTCATATCCTAGGGTTTTGGCTTTCATCCAAAACGTCAAAACTCCTGAAAACAGAAATGGATCCAATGAGATTTTGTCAAACTATCTGAACATATTCATTGTACTATGATCTAATCACTTTAGAAATAGACATAAGCTGTGAACAAAATTCCAATACACATTAAACTTAAAATATTTTGAATCTCTAACTATGCTAGAAATTGGGCCAAATTTAATGTTTAAAATTAAATCTATCTTCTATTTAGGTTACTCCCTAATTTTAATACAATTTTGCAAACTTTTTACTAAACCACATCTTAACTAAAATTATTAATTAAAAAAAAACTGACATGCCAGCCATTTACAGTTAGTGCCACTACCGACAAAACGTATGCTAAAGAAACTAAACATGCATCAAAATTAGTTATCATCCTCAGTCCTATGATTACTGAGAAGTTCCGTTCTCCTTCCATGTGCAGGCCATGTCGGCTAATCAATTACTTCAAAGGAAGGAACCAATGTCACAATTTTCTCCATACTCACATTTAATTCAACCAAACCCACCAAGCTATGTCGCCTGATAATAATAATTACGTTTCACACAAGAATATTTGTCTAATTGGCTCTTTATACACGAATATAATAATACTCAATAACGTAGATGGTAAGGAATCAGTACAGATTTTGAAAACCAGATTGGAATTGTGGAAAGAGGCTTCCAACTTAACCAGGGCATTCACGAGGTGGACACTGGACACTGGACACTGACACACCACCATGTTTCAACTGTCATTGTGATTTCACGTAACACCCCTTTGTACACAACCAATATACACACGTATATATTCTCACAGATATATATTATATATATGACAGTAACGCGCATGTTGGTAGTGATGGGACCCTGACCCAAACCCAGGACAGCCCTGTGAAAAAGGTCAAGCGAGCGGCGCGCATGACAAAAACAATGATATTAATTTTTGCCAGAACCTGCTTTTTAACTTGGAGTTTGAAAAAGTTGGATTTTGAAATTTCATTCCCTGCATTGAATTAAATTTGATTTTTACCATTTTACACTGTACAGATGGATGACCCTTAGTTACAATCACGCACTATGGTTTTTTTGTTTTTTTCTCATCATCAATTATGAGGTTGGGTTGAGCAAATTTGATGTACACACAGATACCCAGACAGCTATTTATTAATATTTTTGCTAGGGGTGTGATAAGTATGGGGAAACCTAGTGTCTGTTACTGCAACAAGTCGAGGTGTGTCTGCCACTGAGCAGACTTAGAAGGTAGTGAAGGTAGTGTGTTTGGGAGGTTTGGATTGAGGCCATTGGATTTTGCATTCTGATCATACTTGGGGAACTGCAAATGGATGCCCAGAATGAGGAGGTTGTGAAGTTCTTCAATGCAGAAGAAGAGGGGGAAAATGGTCATGGGGCAAATGGGAAAAAGAGATCTGTGGATAAGAAGGGGGATTCATCTGTTAAAAGAAGCAGCTGGTTTGAGTCCACACTGTCATCATTCAAGGAGGATAGTTACTTCATATCAGATCTGAAGGAATTAGAGAAGAAGGCCCTGCAAGACTTAAAATTGAGGATTGAGGCCGCCATTAAATCAAATGAGTTCCTTTTGGAAGGAATTGGTGCTAATGGTGATCATAATGCAGCAGCAGTAGGCAATGCCGGAGTGAAGGACCACAAACCCACCAAGCCACACCCTGATCAGAATGGCAGTGGGAACGAGAAATCTGATCAGAATGTCAGTGGGAATGAAAAACCCCCTGCAGAGGTTTTGCAGAGCTGCAATGATAATGTTACTATTTGGGGAATTCCACTGCTTTACACAAAGAATGATGAGAGGACTGATGTTATACTTCTGAAATTTCTTCGTGCCAGAGATTTCAGGGTGAATGATGCATTCATCATGTTGCAGAATAGTGTGGCATGGAGGAAGGCATTTGGAGCTGACAGTATAGTTGAAGAGGATCTGAAATTTGATGAGAATCTGAATTCAGTGGCCTTCATGCATTGTTATGATAAAGTGGGCCACCCTGTGTGCTACAATGCTTATGGGATTTTTCGAGACAAGGAGCTCTACCAGAAGATCTTTGGAGATGATGAGAAGCTGAAGAAGTTTCTGAGATGGAGGGTCCAAATTCTGGAGAAGGGCATCAAGCTCCTTGACTTCAAGCCTGGTGGTGTCAATGCCATGATTCAGATCACAGATCTTAAGAATATGCCGAAGAGAGAATTGAGAGCTGCATCAAACCAAATTCTTGCACTTTTTCAAGATAACTACCCAGAGATGGTAGCAAGAAAGGTCTGTAACTGCTCAAAACACAATTTTTTTGCCTTTGCCGACCTTGCCTAAAACAATCTATCTGAATGACTATTAATGATCAGAAGGATGATGTTAGATGTCCTCTTAGATCTGTTGTTTTGAGAGTTTTTGGCACACCAAAAATTGGAATTTCTGATACATCTCTAGATATCTATTACTTGACCCATCTCTAGATATCTATTACTTGACATATGGTTGCTAGTTTCAAATGGTGTCAAATCACATATATCTTCGGCCCAGATTGAAAAAGGCTAAAAGTTACAATATATATTTTACAGAGATGTTCCTTTTATATGGGAACTAATAGAGATCTTTAGGCAGATCTGGTTTTATATATTTTGTATTAAACAATACAATAGTTTCCCACAAAATATTTTAGTATGGACATTCAATTATTAGTTACTCGTACTGTGAATATGCAATAGTATTTCTACAAAATCTTATGTATAATGAGTACCTGGACATTTTTTTTTTTTTCCTTCGTCTTTTTCCCTTTCGAAAGGCTTCAAAATACATGTCCAGATGTGGTACACTGCAAGGAATGGACTTCCTTTGACTCAGATATCTGAAGGATATCTACTTCATCAAAATCACTCGAGGCTTCCACTGGGCCTCTGTCTTTCTGAGGTTCCTACCATTTGTGTGTCAGATGAGAATGGAAACCTGGTCAATGGTTTAACACGATGTCAATCTTACCCGTGAAACGACTACAAGCTACTGTTTTTGGTGCCTATTTCCTCCAATTGTTATTTTATTTTTCCTTAATGATTAAGCTACTGTTTTTGGTGCCTATTTCCTCCAATTGTTATTTTATTTTTCCTTAATGATTAAGCTACTGTTTTTGGTGCCTATTTCCTCCAATTGTTATTTTATTTTTCCTTAATGATCGAGAGAGTCTATGAAATGTTGACAGCTATGAGGAGTTAACACGTATCTGTGTGGTGTTTCAGTAAGTGAAAAATACTTCTCTCAAGTTTTCCTTGTATCAGCGCATTTCCAGTTTTGTTTCCTGAATCATAGTTTTTTTAATCTCAGTGGACCTTTGTGACCTTTTAAGTTCAGCCTCATTGTCTTTTTCACCCAGAATTACATGGTTTAGAGATGGATGAGCGTATCACAATCTGCCCTCAAGGGTTTTGTTTTTCATGGTCAACGTAATGGTCTCTGTTTTTGTTTCAAAGGGAAATCTCATGGGAAACTTAAGGATGCTTCATCACATTTAAAGATGGTATCCAGATTTCCAAATAAGCCCATTGGCATAGATTAGTGCACCTTACTCAGCGAGGTTTAACAAAGCACCTGCTAATATGAAACTAAACAAATTCTCAGCAATATGGTGACAACCAGTTTAGATATAACCCTTTGTGTAAGGTAGCCCCCACTGTCACATAATACAGTGAGGGAATTAGGCTTCAGCAATATGGTGACAACCAGTTTAGATATAACCCTTTGTGTTAAGGTAGCCCCCACTGTCACATAATACAGTGAGGGAATTAGGCTTCTCACAAGAAACTTACAGAGGAAACCCTTTCTTTCTATCTTATCCCAAAACTTTGAAGAAAATGAAGAAAATGAAATCACTCGATGAAGTATAGTAATGGGTTATTTTATCTTTCTAGGATTTGAATTCCAATCTCATCAATTGTAGACCACAGATCCTCAAATATACTAACTTTTGGTTGTGACTTCCGACTGCCGTTGCCTCTGCCAGAATTCAAAATGATCTGATTTCTAAGTACAATGTTGAAGAATTTCTCCAACATTGTTAATGGTCAAGTATTCCATATGTAATTAAGTCTTTTTGCTATATTCAGTTTGCAAGTGTGGGATTTTGTTGGGCCCTATAAGGGCGAGGATATTATACTCAGTTTATCAAATAGGCAAATCACCTCTTAATTAGTATTCTCTCTATTTTCCAGGTGTTCATCAATGTCCCATGGTATTTCAGTGCACTGTACTCCATGTTGAGCCCTTTCTTGACACAGCGTACCAAGAGCAAATTTGTAATTGCACGTGAAGGAAAAGTCACAGAGACCTTGTACAAGTATGTAAAATTCCTTCTCTGATGTAGTGAAAATATGCTCAACCTCAATTGAAGACTCTGATTATATAGGATAGAATGAAGGATATATTCAATGAAATTTTCCTAGAAACTTATTTAATACTTGATTTTACTTGCAGATTTATATCTCCAGAGAATGTGCCTATACAGTATGGGGGACTTAGCAGGACCAAAGATGTCGATTTTGGACCTCACAAGCCTGCAGTAGAGTTCTCCATTAGAGCTGGGGAGAAAATCAATCTTGAGATCGAGGGAGTGGAGGTAATGTACGTCAAAAATTGCTCAAGTTTGCAGATTTTGTGTGAATTCCTGCATTCAACTTCTCTTTCGCCTCAGTTTTGTTTTCAATATACTTCCAAATTTGATGACTTTTAGTTTTGGATATAAATTTTATGGTTGTTGGATTTGAGATCGAGTTCATCCTCAAGATCTATGCGATTGGGATTTTTCTTTGTTTTTGATTTCTCACATTCAAGCTGTCTATATTGTTCAGGCGGGGGCAACAATTCTATGGGACCTCATAGTGGGTGGGTGGGATGTTTCCTATCGGTCAGAGTTCGTGCCGAGTGCAGAGGGAAGCTATTCAACTCTAATTGACAAGAACAGAAAGTTGTCTTCATCTGATGAGCCAATTTGCAATTCCTTCAAGGCATCAGAGGCAGGGAAGGTAGTTCTGATAATAGACAACTCCTCTTCAAACAAGAAGAAAGCTGCAGCCTATAGATACATGGTAAAAAAGAACATAGTCTAGGAGTTCGAGCCTTGCAGTAGATTAGGTGTATTTAGAAAGCTTTCTTACATTCAGCAATCAGAAATTTTAGTACTTAAGAATGTGCCATCATGTTGGAGAAGCAAGTTTGTATCTTTGGAAGCTGGAAATTTTATCTACATATGTAGTACTATATAAAAGTTAATATTTGTAATAATAAAGGTTGGTTGTGTTTCCAGAGCAGATCATTATTGTCAATTCAACAGCTTTTTCATGTTTGTGATTGATAGGTATATCATATACCTGGTAAAGCAAGTATGCATAAAATTTATAAATGTGGACCACTCCAAGGCTAGTTAAAATTTTTATTTATTGTTTACCTTATACACAAATCTATATAAATAATATTTTTAGTTTGAAAATTGAATATTGTATTACATTCCTAATCAATAAAAATGTTCTTCAAGAAATGGTCTACATTGAAAAAGTTATCTATATGTAAATGAAATCAGTCTGTTGCCTTTGACTACATTTTTTCTAAAAGCTCAAACTTATCTTAAAATAGAACCGATTGGATGCTTTGTTTTTTTGTTACTATATAGTAAGTATATCACGAATTCGGGACCAATGCAATTTAGAGAACCCAAATGAATGGGAGAAAACCTATGTTTGAGGGTGAAGGACTTTGGATTATACATATGAACATATTTTAATTTAAGATAATGCAACCAAGTGAATTTAAATGAATGGGATATTAAAGGTGATGGGTTTGGATAATAGATGGCAATTTGGTCAATTATGTTTTGATGTATATATTTGTTTAATTAAATCTTTTATATTATTATATTAAAGAGCTGTGATCAATTTTATTTCATGGTAATGATAGTGATCAATTTTATTTTATGGAAATATAATATTTAAATAAATATAAATTTTTGAAGATTATAGAAAAGTTGAAATTGTTCACTATCTTATACTTTCACTTCATTATATTTTAAACAAGGATTAATGCTTCTCTCATGAACTAGCATAGTTTTTTGAAGGTTTCAAAGGCAAGCATGAAGAGAACAAAGAAATTTTCAAAATAACTCACAAAAGTTGATAAACAAACCACCCATTCTTCCAAAACATTTCATATTGCCTCCAGCTTTATCACCTTTGCCTTGAGGTTAATAATTAGCAATACCCATTCTTCCAAAACATTTTGTATTGCCTTCAACTTTATCACCTTTGCCTTGAGGTTAATAATTAGCAATTGGACTTCAACTTCCTATTAAAAGTAGACAAGTCTTTTGGAGGTGGAGTAGGTTGGGATGGGCTAGATTTGTAGCTCTATCCTCCATTATTGATTGAATTGCTTGGGTGGCTAAAGAGAATCTCACATCTACTTTGCTTTCACTATTATGGGGCTTTGTATGTTGTTAGAGTGTGTATTTTAACTAGTATTCTATGACATTGTGTATGTGTGGTTGATTTTAGTGCTTTGTTGTTATAATAGCATCACACACAAAGAAAAATCCATATATCATTGGTTTTCATGTTGTATGGTGAGTTGTAGAGAAGCTAGAGCTTCCATCATTAAAGGTGTGTGCATGCATGCATTAGTTGTAGTTATTATAGTATAAAGTTATTTTTGGATTCTAGTTCTATAGGATTCTATGTCATTTCTAAGTTGGGTAAAAGAGGTTACATATTGTTGCATGTGTTAGTTTTTTATTTAGTACTATTTTAGTTGTTAGCTTAAGTCTAGATTTATTTAATTGCATGTATGTAGATAAAGGCATAGATCTCTAGGATGATGAATGTGTTTCATGCCGTGGAACATCTTTAATTGAGATGCTATTGTGCATATATGTAGATTTGATGTACTAACACTTCTTAGTCTATAAAGGAGAGAGCACAGGTATAGGTTTGTTAATTTAGTTCAACAACAAACAATGAATTAGATGCTTGGTATAGGTTTTTTAATTTAGTTCAACAACAAACAATGAATTAGATGCTTGTATTTTTCTTATTGAAGATTGTACAAATTAACGAGAAATCAATAATAGGTTGTAACAATCCATCCATTGAGTTTGTGTTTTTCTTTCAACAATGATTTAGAGAGCATGTTGTAAATTTGATGTTTCAATATGTGCATTTTAATTATATATTTTTGATGGTATATGTTAGAACATTGTAACATTATTATAACAATGATTTTGAGTGTTTTTAAGGTTCAACTATTTAGTAGGTTAAGAATTCTTTGATTGCAAAGCCTTCTCACAAACTTTTAAGAAAATCTAACATGTTATGAGAGCTCAATTTTTAAATTTTTTAAAATTCATGAATGGAGAGGCAAGTTGTTTGGAGCATAGAGTTGTTAGAGTTTTGGTAGGAAGTGTGTACAAGCTTCCATAATCAAGTAGAATAGAAAGTGTGTACAAGCTTCAATGATTAAAGTAAAATTGTGCCAATGATCAACATTTGGATGTGAAAAAGGTTGTGGGGTGAAAAGCCCTTGTTGTTTTACTGATTGGAAATGTGTAATTTGTTTGAAGAATTTGCAACAATGGAAACCTCCAATATGTGAAAGAATCACTTGTTGGAGGGAGCATCCAACTTTGTGATATTGAAAGTTGAGATTGCAAAACCACCTTGAAATAGTAGATTTGTGATACATTGTGGAAAATGTGGTTGTGTTTCCTATAGTTCACACAGATTTGAATGAACATAACAAGAAGGTAATAATAACAAAAAAACATTGCTGGATTTGGTGAATGATCACTTGATCCTTGGTATCATTGTGAAAAAGATTGCTAAAGAGATGTATGATGTGTTGGGAACCTTATACTAGAGTGTGAACACATGTAGGAAAATGTTCTTAAAAAACAAGCTCAACACTACTTGCATGAGGAACATAGTTAACAAATTAACAAGAATTGTGACTTCAAACTAAGAACTCTTGCCGTCAAAAAACATATTTTTTGTTAAAAACACCAAAATCAACCCCTTGATAAAAAAATAGTGCTACTCGTTGCACCTTTCTTTTTTTAGGTTAGAGATACAACAATTTTCCACCATGACTATATTTTTTTGTAAAATTGTAAACAAAAATCTTATTTAACCCCTAAATCAAAAAGTGGTGCTCACAACATCACCTATTTTTCTTGGTGGAGGGAATGAAAATTGCAACTTGTTTGAAACAGTGGTCCTAACAACTAGTATGTTCAAAACAAAATACTTAAATTCTACATTTGAAACAAATGCTAGTGCTAGCAATAACAATATACTCTAGCCTAGTCAATTGGTAACATTGTGAATTAAAAACTCTTAATCATCTTCCTAATTATGTTTTTTTTTTTTTTTTTAAATTGTTTAAATAGTATTGTCGCTATCAACAACTGGTCTGGTTCATACTTCCATGACATGGGGTCAATTTCGATTGCTACCACCACTATAACCTCGAGGCATACCAATGTGGCCCCTGACACGACACACATGGCTAATTAGGGGTTTGGACTAGCGATGTTGCAAGGAGTATCTTAATAGGGCACTCTATTTCCGATTGATCTACTTAATAGCACACTTTATCACCAACTAGTTTATAGACTAGGGGTTAATTGAAATGTAACGTTACAAATAGCATGAGTTGATATTTGTTTTGGACTTAAAATTATGATTTTTTTAGAATTGCAGTCTAAAAAAACCAATACAATATAAATAAATTATTAAAATAAACAAACAAATATATAGGAAAAAATATTAAAAAGGGAAAAAAAACATGTAAAACAAAGCTATATATATATATATATACACACACACATTCAAAGATAATTGAAATGATGGGAAATGCACCTTTTACAACTTTGAGGGGTCTAGGGTTTTTTCAGTAAACGAGATAAGTTATTTTGTAGGCCTGAATCTTCCATTACACAAAAGTAAATTCTTTTGCACTTTTGCAGCATTGGTCTGGCACTTAACCCATCTAGCGCAACATAAGAGTAGCCATGACAAGTGCCTCTAGAGGGGTGGGAAAACTGCTCCTTCAAGAATGTGGTCACAAGGTGTTGGACACCTAATCTGTTGGGGTTATGGTGTGGAAAGTGGACAAGTACTGGAAGTCCAAGGAACCTTGGAAGTTGAATCCAACGATCAAAATATTGTATTTATTTATGTATCGTATTCAACAAAATGAAACTCTTTCATTCTTTAATTCTAGTCACACATTCCAACAATGGTATCGAAACAGTGGCATACCTGCCTCGTTGAATGGCTTGAGCCGCTAGTTTAGTGTGCTTCTTGAGGGCTCCTCCTTTCTCATACTTTGGTCTGGAAACCCGCACATAGCCTTATCTTTGTGGAAGACCCTACTCATCATTCATGTCAAGTTCTTGAGAGAGTTGATCCAATCCATCATTGTCGCCTCCACTTCCCAAGACCATCATCAGACCATGGGAATAATTTGCTAACAATAGGAACAAAACTGGTCTCAGTTATGACAAGGATGTGTCCTTTCATATTCCAAAATATTCCAAGCCCATCTAGTTTCATAGTTGGATGGATCACTTCTTGGAAATGGTCTTCAATAACTAAGAAGATATACTAGTCATACCACAAATTTTTTTCTCGAGTATTAACACATCTTGTAGTGGATATTTCTTCATCTTCTCACCTTGTATCTAACAGGGGGGAATTGATGGTCATTTACTAGCTTCGAAGATTCATCAAGAAAGCTTAAGCCACAACTTGAACCAAAGCCAATTACTAGAGCCTAGAGCCAGAGTCAATCATAACCAAATTCAAAGTTGTAGCCAGAGATAGAGTCATGATCCATGAGCATGTTTTTGGCTGGTGGCCTACCATAAATAACTATGGACAAAAGACTTTGGTTTCTACTACACAATTTGTGGTCATATTCAAATCATTATCAGGGAACACTTTCACCAGTAGAAGACTTCAGTATGTAGCCAAATTTGGAATTGTTTTAGGAATTGATTTGATAATTAGTTCCATAGTTGGTGGTAATTCTTAAACCACCACCGATAGAGACCTTGATTTCTCCCATGTCATTTGGTTTGTGGTATTCCTTACACCACCATTTCAAAGAGAACATTTGGCCATTGGTTTCCATGCATTTTTGCACTTTAGCTCTCTTCTTAGACTCATATACACCCCATCAGATTAAGGGGGGGAATGTTGGATACCTAATATGGTAGGGTTATGGTGTGGAATGTGGATAGTTACTGGAAGTCCAAGAAACCTTGAAAGTTGAATCCAATAGTCAAAATATTGTATTTATTTGTGTATCATCTTTAATGAAATGAAACTCACGTCGATTCTTTAATTTTGGTTGCATATTCTAACACAAGGGATTGATATTTTGGTTCAAGTTGTCAGATGGAAGCACCCCATTGATTGGCTTCCTGCCCAAGTCGTGCTAACAAAAACAAAGATGATCCTCCATTAGGGGTGAAATGGAAAAACTATATGCAAGGGAGATGCCTCCCTAAGGTAGTGAAGGATTTGAAATATGAAGTAAATTCAGAAAAAATTGAGAGCTACATCCAACATATGAAGGACCATGCCTTAATATGCAAGTTCATTGGAATTTGACTAACAAAGAGAACATTGGCTGGAAGGATCCAACAAAAATGGCAATTGAAGGAACACGTTGATCTTGAGCTATGAGCAAAGCATTTCTTTACAACGATTTTTGCAAATATAGAAGACAAAAACAAGGTATTCAAGAATGGCCTATAATTTTTTAATGATGTGGGGTTATTCAAAAAATTCTAGCAAGAAAGGTACAACCCGGAAAAGGAAAAATTCCCGACGGCCCGAATTTGGGTTTATCTATTTTCTCCACCAAGAGAATTTTGGGAGGAGGAAATGTTGGAAGGTATTTGAAACAAGATCAAACATTTTGTGAAAATATATGAAGCGGCCACGAGAGGCTAATAATAAAATATGAGGATATATGTATATACGAATATTTCCCAACCACTGTCAAAATCAATCGAAATATCCTACCAAGATGAAGTTGGAAACAACCTCTAAATTATGAACATGTACCATTTGAATGTTGCATATGACATGAATATGACCATCTCTTCATGTATTGTTCCTTGAATCTCATAGAGGCAACAAAAGAAAATCAACATAAATTCGATCATAAGGGTTTTCAAAAATTTCAACCTCATTGGAAAAAACCTTGAGCAAAAAATGTGGCAACACCAAAGGAGCCCCTCTAGTTCAAAAACCATTATGAGGCATTGACTAGAAAATATTAGGAAATGCCAGATTAAGTACATCCTTAATAAATAGATCAATAGAAGGGAAATTGAAAATTAGAAGTCGAAGCTCATAAGAGAAAAGTGCTAGATGAATCGACAAGAACTCACCAATAGAGTAAATTGATATGCTAGAGGTGCAGGGAACTGGGAATGTTGATGGGTTGAAGGACATGGATATGAAATAAATCACACCCTCAAACCTAATTGAACAATGGATAGGTAAGGACCCACAAATATACCACATTTTTGAAATTCAACAAGAAAATGCACCACATACTAGTGTGGGATTCCTGGTCACACATGAATGAGGAATTTAGTGACACATTAGTGCTAATGTGGGCGTTCACTTTTTAAATAAATTGGAAAATAAATTGTAATATTATCTCATAACAACTTGTAATAGTTAACTAAGTGTGATAGACTTAGTTAGCTCAAGAATTTCGAGTTGAGTGTCAAAGGATAGGCATGTAGAGTGATTCTATTATTTACAGGGTCTAGTTGCAGTTGTCGCACTAGTGTGGTGTGAGTGCAATCAGTTAACTCAAATTAATTGAGTTAAAATTAGTTTAACTAGTTCAAACTGATTGATGAGCTAGTGGAAGATCAAGTGAATTAAAATAGATTTAATTCACAAGTAGTGATCTACCAAGTAACTGGTGATTCACTATTTATAACTGCATGCATGCGAATTCTAATGATGACCCATTGAGATAAAGGTTAAAGGCAAGTAAACTATCAGTTGTATTTTTAGCGAACTGCCTAGGTACAGTTGTAAAGCCACAGGAAGCCATGATGGATTGTGCAGTCAAGGAATGTTGGAATTCCTATTTAATAGGAATTATTTTTCCTAGGGATTGCGTGAGCAAGACATGCTGAAGGTGGGCAGGAAATTGGCTATGTATTGGTCCAATTTTGCCTAGATCAGTGTGAGACAATTGGTAGAGTATATGAGGTTCTTGTGAGAACAGATGAATTGTATTGTTTCATGATTCCTTGGTTGATTATACAATAAAGATGGAGGGGTTTTGAGTAGTTTCTTTCCCCAGGAAAATCTTGTGTTGTGCGATTGATTTACTTCTTTTTCTTACTTGCATGTGATTAAGCAATCATGATTTATATTCCACAAATATTGTAGAAGGATTAAATATCTTGTTTTAGGACATTGCATGATCAGATTGAATCCATTGGTATAATTTATACATGGTATCAAAGTTGTGTTAGATATTTTTTACGTGGTATCAGAGCGCCAGGAATCAAAATAGTGGAGAAGAAATTGAGTTTGTGTTGAACAATATTCAAATTTGCAGATAAATTCTTTGGAGCTAGAAGCAGATCAAGATGTCTTTCAATGGCAAGAGACTCAAAAATGCACTCGAGGGCAGTTCGAATTATATTGCATGGAAGGAAAGGATGGAGGCAGTGTTGGAGGACACTGGGTTGAAGGAATCCATAGATAATGATATTCCCAAGCCCACAGCAGCAGATGCCCAAATTCTTGATGCATGGAAGAAGAAGGTAGAAAAGGCGAGGAGGATCTTGTTAGAGGGAGTTTGAGATCATATTGTCTCGAGTCTCCATGGAAAGGAAACTCCATATGCTATGTGGAAGGCCTTGACATATTTGTTTCAAAACAACAATGACCACAAAAAATTGGCACTCAAGGACAAGCTAAGGAAAATCAAAATGGAGAAGGGCGACACAATCCAGAAATACTTGACCAAGTTCACTCAATGTGAGATGAGCTTGGAAGTTTTGGGATTACTGTAGCTGATGATGACTTGGTGAGCCTAGCACTTCTAGGTCTTCCCAAGAGCTGGCATAGTTACCAGGACTCTGTGAATGGGAGGGAAAAGTTACCAAATTAGGAGCGACTATGGTCAAATTTGGTACAAGAAGAGTTTCGATGGAATACTGGGGATGGATCCTCATCTAAGACTGATGATGAGGAAAATTGTGCCTTGGATGGTAAGGAAAATAAGGGGAAGGGGAATAAGTCCCATTCCAAATCTGAGACCAACAAAGAAGGCAGGAAGCGTGACATGTCAAAAATTTTCACTGTCATGATCATGGAAACTATGCCATAGATTGCCCACAAAATAATAAGAACAACAAGAAGGCTCTGGGCGCCGCAGCTGGTGAGGCTTTGGCCTCATAGTTTTAATTGGAATTCTCTCTCATTGCATGCATGGAAGCAACTGTGATGGGATCTATGTGGTACTTGGATAGTGGAGCATCTTTCCACATGATGGGAAACAAAGAACTTTTTAGTAGATTAGAGGAGAATGATCTTCATATGCACATTGATATGGGTGATGACGGGAGGTATAGCGCTACCAATATTGGTATAGTTACTTTCTAGAGACAGTCAGGTAAACCTTTCATATTAAAAGATGTCATGCATGTACCAGGCTTGAAAAATAATTTAGTTTCAGTGGCTATGTTTGAGGATCTTGGATGTGATGTGGTTTTCAGTGAAGGAAAGGAATTCCTTCATCACAAAGCCACATGATAGGTAAATAATATTGAGGTTCTTGTGAAGAACCTCTACAAATTCTATGTAGATGGTTGTGCATCATTGAGCAGTAAAGCAAGGAAGGTGGTGAGCCGGGATATAGGTGAGTTATGGCACAGGAGATTGGGCCATCTACACCATAGTGCTTTGAGGATCATGCAACATATTTCTACAGGTCTTCCAGAGGGTACTCTTGCATAAATAGACACATGAAAGGGATGTACCATGGGGAAGTATACTAAAGCCACTTTTCATGAGAAGGAGAATCGAGCAATGACAATCCTTGAGAGATTTCACTTAGACGTGTGTGGACCATTCTCTACAACTTCCACAACAAAGCATAGGTATTATGTGATTTTTGTTGATGATTTTTCTAGAAAGTGTTGGATATTCTTTTTGCAGAAGAAGGATTAGACTTTCTCCAAGTTTTGTGAGTTCAAAGCACTGGTAGAGGAAGATACAAGGAAGAAGGTGGAGGCTCGAAGAAGTGACAATGGTGGTGAGTATATCTCTAATGAATTCAAGAACTTCTGCGCCAAAGAGGGAATTCAGAGAGAATTGATTGCACCTCATAACCCACAACAGAGTGGGGTTGCAGAAAAAAGAATAGAAAAATTGTGGGAGCAACACGAGCTATGTTACATGACCAGGGCCTACAGTTTCATCTTTGGACAGAGGCATGCAACACAACAATATTTGTGCAGAATCGTAGTCGTCATCAGATATTGAATACACCAGAGGAGGCTTTTTAAGGTAGAAACCAAATATTTCATATTTTAAATTTTTTGTCTCATCTGTCTATTGCCATGTGACCAAATATTTCAGGAAGAAGCTAGAATGAACAATAGAGGTTGGGATATTTTTGGGGTACACTGATACTCCCCACAACTATCAGGTGCATTTGCCGGCTAAAAGGATGATAATTGTCAGGAGAGATGTTAAATTTGATGAGGAGAAAGCCATGTGCTTGCCCCTTGAGAGGGAACTTGACTTGCATGTAGATGAGAAACTCTTAGTTCCAAAGGATGGACCTCAGGGTGTGGAGAAGCCACAAGTAGAGGATCATGGAGTGGAAGAAACCACTCATGCAGAGCCATCCACCAGAAATGGTAGGAAGCACACCAGAGAGGTTGACAAATTGATGCTAGATGCGACAGAGCATGTAGGTGCACCGACATCACAACGTAGGTAAAGAAGGTCCCTAGACATGTATATTGGATACATGGCTCTTATGAGCGAGTGTATTGTGACAGAACCATCTTCTTTTGAGGAATCAGTGCAACAACCAACATGGGTTGATGCCATGGTTGAGGAGTATGACTCCATTATAAGAAACAACGCATGGGAAGTGGTCCCAAGACCAGTGGGGAAGTTAGTGGTTGGATCCAGGTGGATATACAAGGTGAATCAAGCACCAGATGGGAGTGTGGAGAAATAAAAGGCTAGATTTATGGCCAAAGGATTCTCACAGTTAGAGGGGATTGACTATGAGGAGACTTTTGCACCAGTTGCAAGGTACTCATCGATTAGATCCATCCTTGCACACTCAACGCAGATGGGGTGGAAGATACATCATATGGATGTAAAGAAAACATTTCTCAATGGAGTTATTGAGGAAGAAGTGTACATTGAGTAGCCAGAAGGTTTTGAGACATTTGACAGGGAGTCGCATGTTTGCAGACTCAAGAGAGCACTGTATGGGCTAAAGCAAGCACCCCGTGTTTGGTATAGAAGGATCGACAACTAATTCACCGGGTTGGGCTTCAAAAAGAGTGACACAGATGCAAACCTATATCATATTGTGGTTGATGGTAAGATTTTGATTATTGTACTTCATGTTGATGATCTTATACTAACAGGTGATGAGTAGCTCGTAAATTCTTGCAAAGAGGATCTTGCAAGAGAGTTTGAGATGAAGGACATGGGGCTCTTGCACTATTTCCTTGGCTTGGAAATATGGGAATGAGATGGGGAGCTATTTGTATCTTGGCAAGTAGGCCAAGGAGATTCCACATGGAGGGAAACAAACCCATGGAGACTCCTCTTGCAAGAAAATAGAGGAAGGAGGATGCTATTCAGGTGAGGCAGTGGATGCTACTATTTACAGGCAGCTTGTGGGTTCACTTATGTATTTGGTGAACACATGACCAGACATATGCTATGTAGTTAACCAACTTAGTCAAGCTATGGTTAAGCCTACCAAGATCTTTTGGAAGGCGGGGAAGCATGTGTTGAGATATATCAGGGGCACTACAGAGTATGGATTATGGTACATGTTGTAACTCCTAGAGACAACCTTGAGTTGTTAAAGACCAGTGCCTAGGACATCTTAAGACAAGAGGATTCGAAGATAATGTTGCAAGATGATAGGGAGGAACCTCTTGTGATGAAATGATGGTTAAAACTTTTGATATAGGTCCAAGACATCATAGATAGAAAACTAACAAGAATGATATCCAGTTGTGCAGCATAAGGGTCTATAAGCATAAATCAGAAGCAATCATGGAAATGAACTGTTATGAGATGGGTCGAACATAAGACCAGCAAACAGTGACCAAGAGAAATGAATATGAGCAACGATGGAAGAACATGAGGAAAATATCAGAGTAGGATAGGATTATACAACATAAGAATCCACCCTCCACTAATACAAGAAGAACAATGGAATGTGAATAGAAATTGGAACATAAACCACACCTCGAGCCATATTTAAAACGTTACAAATAAGAATATATGAGTATCATTCATGATAAATTCATATCTAACAAATTTTAACATTCGCATTCTGAAAGCTACGATAACAGGAGAATGATGAAAACACAATGAGAATTTATATTTAAACACTGCTAAGAAAATACATACTGTTACTCATCTCATTTGGAATCCACAACAACAACAAGAAATATTCATCTGTTTTTCCCGAAAGGGTCTTCATACATATACTAGAAGATGATCTCAAAACCTTACAAAGAGAGAATTCAAAATGAACAACTTCTTTGAAAATCAGGAACCTGTATCCCTCTCTCATTTCATATTTTATAGCTACATAGGTCATCTTCGAGAGAAGATATTTTCAAAGCAAAATATTCTCTAAGGATCTTTTCTGTTCATGGTCTCCATCAAAACAAAACCAAAAACTAATGATGAGGAAAAAATGCCTCTTATCATATACAACCTGGCCTGACAAAGGCCCTAACTAAAAAATAACAGTAAATGAAAAAAACAGAGAGTGCATAGGGTGAAATCAAGATTTCACCCAATTTTAAAATTCATAAAAAATAAAGGTATAGAGGCCACATGGGCCAAATCATGAGTTTCACTTGTGATGGCGCTGAGGGATGCTTGAAGTTTGTTGAGGTGGCCGAGTTGATGAAGAAGATGACCCTGATTTGCAACCAGAGGGAGGTAGAGATTGGGGATTAGATGACGATACCGAAGTGTTGGCGTATTCACTGCATTTCTGCCACGCTGTCTTGCCTGGAGCTGGCATAGTGACGAACATCTCAACCAATGCTTGCATATCTGTGAGTTCATTATAGTCTACTCGAATAGCTAGAAATTGTCTAACCTGACAGAGGAGGAAGAATTACTTGCTTAGAGCGGCTATGATTGTATCTGCCTTCAGGTGGGCAGTTTTTTCCAGAGGCAAGTTGGCATCGTTCATGAGCTCTGTCACTTTCTGTTCATAATCCGTTAGCTTGGAGAATGCGGAGGTTTGTGGGTGCCAACATGATGGGAGGCCTACCTCCACTAACTTATTCCACCCACGGTTGAACTTCTCGACTCCAATTGAAATAAATTTCAAACAACCTAACGCATTTACGCGAGCAGTTTCCCTCTCAATTGCCCTTCTGATCTCCATTAGCCTTCGGAATCGATCAATGATTCCTTGTGCTTTCAATTCTTCTGAACCCAATTCATTTAGATGCCTAATATAACTGTTAGCCATCGTGGCCTTCACTTCTCCCTCCTCTCGCCCTTTTTGCAATTGTTCTTCAAATAAGCGAACTGCGAGTTTCTTATCATCCACCATGGTAAGACAGTTCCAATTCTATCTGATCTTTGCCATTATATCGGTCCAAATTAGGTGTCTGGATTCCAGGAGTGTCACATTGCCCTTCATCCGAGTGGTCAAATATTTGATGGTCTTGTCTTGTACCTGTTTCTCTTTTTGAAATTTTTCGACTTGAGCCTCTAGGGCTGTTACCACTTTCTGATTTGTCGCCATTGTAGCTTCCATCTCGTATAATCTTTGGCGAGCTGTTTGTGCTTCATTTTTCGAAACCTTTAAGTTTGACATGGCCTTAGTCAGCTGTTCTAGGGTGGTTCCAGACTCATTGGATGTTGGGGCTATGCACACATGCTGGTCCCATTTCGTCTGTAAGTCCGACAATCCCTGTTTCAGACTTGTGATCTATGCGGCCTTCTAAGAATTTCCCCCCTGCTCCTTTGCCAATGAATCAGCAAGAGCCGATTTCTCCTTTTCCACCTAGATTAATTCGTCTGTTTGCACATGTTCGTCTCTGGGTATATTTAACTTCTTCTTGAGCTCAAAATTTTCTGTTTCTAGATCAGTGATGAGCTTCTGCTGGACTGCATCCTTGTCGGCCCCTTTGTCCTTTACTTATTTCCTCAGAGTTTCTAGCTGGTTGTTTATCGCTCTGGCACTAGCTCTTTCCCTCTTCTGGTTTTCTAGCACAGAGGCATGTTTCTGCTTGATTTTCCTAAAGGCGGGTGCGAGTTTCACCACCTCATCTCGCAACATGTCTCCGACACATTTGTGCAAGCCAAGCTTATCTGTCAGTGGGATATTTCCCAAGTTCAACGCGATTTCCAGAGCTTGGTAATGGCTCCCATCGACCAATGGCTGCAACGCTGCCTGTGTAATAGAAAATAGAAGTTGTTCCTTGTCCATGTCCAAATCAGTAGTAAGTCAAGTATGATATTTATCTACGAACCCGTCCAATTCAATCCTTAGCCTCTCTCGTGTGGTCTTGTTTCTGGTGATAGTTTCCTCCCTTACCTCTACTCTGTTGAATGAGAATGCTTGTGATAGCCTAGAAGGATCTGACGAAGAGGCGCCATCGAAAGTAACCATGAAACCTCCCTTATTTCTGTCAGGCAAACCATATCAGGAAAAATCTTCTCGTGGTGGCTCTTCCCATACCATCTTTGGTCCTTTTGTCCTCTGTTTCTTATCAGGATAGGATCCCTCATCCATGTGCATGCCCTATTGACTTCCTGAGGCACCTACCTCGTCTGCTTGTCCCTTATTTTCTATCTCTGTGGATGCATTGTCACCCCTCCCTTCTGCAGCTTAAGACTCAGCCTCCATCTATGTATCCAAAGGCCATGTATCAAGGTTAGCTCTCCACTCGATGAAGGGCCTAGTCTCATGTACATAACCAGTCGACTTTATGGTGAAGGGTCATAAGGCCAAAATTTTACTTGTAGCAGGTCCATCCCTTGAAGCAACGTTTCTACTGTGGAGAGGGCGTGCCTCGAATTTATGGTGAAGGGGCCAATAGAAGTTGGGAGTTTGAGGATATATCCTTTCTTCGCAGGAAAAAAGTGGATCTAGTCGGACTTCAGGGTTTGACGGATGTACTCAAGCACAAAGATTCGAATGGCTGGAAACACCAGCAAACGGTATGGAGGTACTTCCGCGCCATAAACCCTGATTTTAGTGTAATAATCATACATGTACCAGTCCCCTGTGCTATCTTCCTCATTGAATTGTAGCCAGTCCTTCTGCTTAGGAAAAATTCTGGGTGGAAGATTATCATGTATTATGGTATAGGCTATGGACATGAATTCATTTTAAAACCTTGTATACCCCCTTCCCCCAGGCTGTTAATGAATGAAAACATTCCACTCAAAGACAGTTCTTGGCTGGGCATTTGTTCTGGAGAGTTTCTATAGGCCTAGGCTCTCAAACTTATCAGCATGTTCGAATAAGAATAGGTAAAATACTAGAGACAAAACCTGAAAGACCCAAAAGAGGGAAATTCCTGAAACTAGGTTTGAATAGCAGAATCTAGGAAAATTGGGATATTCAGAAGTGTACCCTTTTGCATCATGAGCCATAGGAGAGCTATACATTATTTTGACACTCGCTCGACTTCTTTAAGACCTAACAACCTAGAAATGAGAGCTAAGACTGGCTGCACATTGTCTCTGAAAGTAGATAAAGGGACAACATCTGAAGGCGGAAGAGTTTTTAGGCGAGAATCCGAGAGAAGGCTAAGAAAGTCACTTTGCTACTCCCAGGGTAATTTTGAGAATTGGCGGGAGAGGGACAAATCAAAGAAATCGACATAATTTTGACTATAAGGAAAACGAAGGGCTTTCTTTATGAGTTCAGGCGATATGTGGAAAATCTTATTGCCTTGATCAGACAGGGACAAGTCCCTGCACTCGTCATAAGCTTCGCTGAGCCAACTAATGAATTCGGGAACTCGGTAAATGGTTGGGGCAATTTGGTAGTACAGACCTGACCCAACTACTCTGAAACTGTCTTGACCCTTTAAATGACTCTCAAACAACTCGGGTCTGACGCGAGATATGCTGAATGGGTAGAACGGGTCGTGAATTCGCGTATGGGCGTCGATAAGGGGTTCAGGTCCAGAGACAACCCTGGCCTCGCGGGCTTGTGGGGTTTCGGGTTCGGAATTTCTAGACTTAGTTTTCCCCATGACCATTTGAAAAAAAAAATAGAAGAAAAACGGTGAGGCAAAGGAACGACTAAATACCTGCAAACAGTGAGGAAGCCCGAGTGGAAAACGACGCAGGGGTTGAAAACGACTTGGTACTGGAGTTCAACCTTCGCTGCATGAAAGATTCGTAAAAAAAAATATTTTACTGAGTCTGGGAGTAAAACAAGATTAATTCAGACAACGATGCGCGAAATACGAGACAAGGATGACAACTGTAGGGCACACGTCATAAGGACGTCGACAATGGGACACATGGCGGTAGGTTATTGGCTTTCGGGAGCTGGGTGGGTGAGAGCCATGTGCCAGGTTAAAGCATGTACCAGTTTCGTACTAAATTCCCTAGACTTACCTTACCTTTATTTACTTGCGCCAGATGCCATTCTTGATGGGCCTACGTTATAATTCCGACGGGGGTTCATGAGGGCCTCCTACTATAATCTACCACCCCGCGGAATTTTCTGATTGGTCCACCACCGGGTGACATCACCTCCTCCGGGGGGTAAGCCTTCCCATCCTTCCGCCTTTCTTTGGTACCCTCGGAACACCTCGCTCATACTCCCTTCTTTGGTGCCTCCGCCCTATGGAATGCGACTTTCTCATTAAACTGTGTTGTACCATCAAGTTTCCTATCTGCACCCGTGCCTTAGGGAATTTTCCTGTCCAAGCATATTTCAACTTTGTTACCCCACCATCCTCATGGATTTATTTTTCTTTACTCGGGCTACTCTTTTTCCTTGGTGTAAGGGCTAGTGAAACAACATTGGCTCCACCTGGGGATGGCACGCTGGTCCTTGAGCGTGTCGAGAACTTCGCAGACCCTTCAAAATTTTCAAGCACTCCCATGATGGAATAGTCAGCAAAAGTAAATGCGAAAACAATAAGTATATACACTATATACAACAGACATCTAAGGCCTTTGTTAGTATGAAAGTATTGTTTCAAGAACTGCCCGTTTACAAGCGTTTCGATCAAATCACCTTCCAGATTTTCCAATACAAAGGTATTGCTACCTTTTACTTTGGAAATCTTGAATGGCCTGAACCACAAGGGGTCGAACTTTCCATGCTTCCCTTTATCTGCTTTCCTGATATCCCATCTCAGTACCAGGTCCCCTTCCTACATTTCTTTATCTTTCGCGTGCTGATCAAACAAGCCTTTCATCTTTTATTGATATTCTGTTAGCTTGTTGTTCACATGGTTCCAAGTCTCCTCCAACTCTACCAACTGGTTAATTCTTATGACGAGATCGTTCAGCTCCTCTTGGCTGTCTTGGAGGAATCTGACAACAAGTAAGGCAAGCTGAATTGGAAACACTGCTGCTCGGCCATAAACCAGTTCATAGGGTGACTTACCTGTAGACCTTTTACTGGTAATTCGGTTTGCCCAGAGTGCGAATTTAAGCTGGGAGTCCCAGTTCTTCTGATTTTCGTTTATAGCCTTCTTCAATGCCCTTACTAGAGTCTTATTGGAAGACTCGGCCAACCCGTTTCCTTGGGGATAATATGCTGTGGAGTGCCCTAGGGTGATATTGTATTGCTGGAAGAAGTTAATAAACTTGGTGGATTTGAAAGCTTGGGCGTTGTCTATGACAATATTAGCTGGGCAACCAAACCTTGATATGATATTCTCCTCCATAAACTTGATCATGACTGCATTAGTAGCATTTCTTACGGGTATCGCCTCTACCCATTTTGTGAAGTAGTCAGTGGCTGTGAGAATCCACTTATGCTGACCACTTGATGCGGGGTGGATTTCTCCAATAAAGTTAATGAACCACTGCTCGAAAGGTTCTTCAATATGTACTGGTATCATCGGCATGGGGGGAAATTTTTGTTTTTCTGCAAACCTTCGGCATTTCTCGCACGCCCAAACCCGAGTATGTACATCTCCGAACAGCTAAGGCCAAAAGAAACCAGCATTTAGTATCTTATAGGTGGTGGACCTGTAGCTGTAATGTCCCCCGCAAATACCTTCATGAAATTCAGCGATGATCTCCTCCACCTCTAACTCTGTAAGACATAAGAGCAAGATTCCTGAAGGATCCTTTCAGTATAGTCGGCCATTGGCTACAATGTAATTCTGAGATTTTAGCCTCAGAGTTCAATACTTTGTCTTATCGAAGTTTAAGGGACACCTGAGAGTTAGAAGATATTCTACGATATATTTATACCAAGTACTGAGCAGATACTTCATGTGCAATTTTTGTACTGTGGTCTCTATTCCGGGCTGTTCCTTCTCGCCTTCAAGTAACTCTCCTCCTTCCATGGTTAAGTTAATGCCCAAGGCTTGAAAATTTGCCTCGGACAAGATTTTTGCTAACCCTTGTCCCTTGATGAGCTTGGTGGGACGGATGTCCAGTTCATATTCTTTAATATTGGCAATCTATTTGCCTCTTTTGCCTTCACTATCTCCTTGGATTAGGATGTATTTCACCACCGTGGTGGGAACAAAAGCGGTTATGGCAAACTGCAGCACATACATTTGAAAAGCCTTAAGGGACTTTACTAGGGCATATGTCGGCTTCTCCAAAATATTTTATTTCAGTTCCACATCTCATAGAACCTGATTGAAAAAGGCAATGGGATGTTCATACCCGTCTTCGTTTTTCTGCAATAACACTGCAGCAACTATATTTGGGGATGAAAATGAGAATATCATGAATGGCTTGCTGTAGTCGGGCCCTGCCAGTACCAGGGCTTTTGCGAAAGCGCTTTTGATTCTATTGAATGGTTCTCTTGACTCTGGTGTCCATTTCACTTCGTTGTTTTTTCTTAACATCTCAGTGATATGTCGAACTGTTTCAGAATAGTTCGGAATAAATCTCTTTAAGAAATTTATGCGTCCCAACAATACTTGGACCTCCTTTTTATTTCGAGGTAGTGATATGCCGTTGATTACCTCTACTCTCTTTGGATCAATCTTCACTCTTGCTTTCCTCACAATATGTCCTAATAATTTCCCTTCCTCTAAAGCAAACAAAGACTTTTGAGGATTAAGTGACAGATGCTCAATATGTTCAACATCATTCTTCGAAAACACGGTGATATCTCCCAAGTATATCACTACAAATTTTTCTTGCTCTCCCACAAAAGCAATGTCCATTGCTCGATGGAAAGTGGCTCCTACATTTATTAGGCTGAAAGTCATTTGGGCATACATGAATGTACCCAATGGTGTGATGAATGCCATTTTCTTTTGATCTTCAGGGAGGACCGCACCTGATTATACCCAGAGAAGCCATCCATCATTGACATTCGAGATGATCCAACCACCTTCTGCAGTATGTGGTCCATCTTGGGGAGAGGGAACTGTCCTTGAGAGATTCCTTGTTCAAATTCCGAAAATCTACACATAGCTTTATTTCCCCATTCTTATTTCTGATAGGGACTAGGTTTTCCACCCACTCAGATTATCTCAAGCGAACTATGATCTTGGCCTTCAACAACTTTTTGATTTCTTTTTCGATGGAGGGGAGTAGCAGTGGATTAATCTATCTTAGTTTTTTCTTATGGGGCTTAGCATCCCCTCTGAGCAGGATCTTATGTTGTATGATTTCCACATCAAACATTTTCAGGTCTTGGTATGACCAAGCGAAAACATCTCTGTAAGATTGAAATAACTAGAAGTATTGATCTTTATACTCCTCTGGGACTCCTTTAGACAATTTTACAATTTTTAGATTTCCCTCTGTCCCAATATTTATATCATCCACCTGTTCTTCTTGAGTCAATTTATTTGGACTAACAGGGACATCATTCTTGTCGAATAATATTTTCAAGGGCACAAGGCCTCTGGGTATAACATTCCCCTTCAATTGTAGTACTCGGTGTCTTGCCACTATCTCTTCCCACTTATTCTGGGGTTGCTCTTCAACTTCCTCTTCTACAACATTGATAACCAAGTTAGAGAATTCTCCAACGGTCTCCATAAATCGTTTCACTTGCTCTTCATCTTCAAACACCTGCCAGTGTTTAACGTTATCCGAGATAGAGGGACAGTAATGCACTTCCACCTCGTATCTGAGGAGCGGGTTCTGTGGTGGATGAAAATTACTTGTTGCTACAACAAGGGAATCAACCATCCTATTCTGATTTCTCAGCATGAATTGTATCCACTAGGTCCCATACTTTGTTCCGGTGAGCTCATAGCCGAGGGTGTTTAGCCTGGCATTGATTCTTGATTTGCCTCACCACCAGCTCCGAATCTCTGAAGACTTTGAGGCTCTGAATGTTCATGTTCTTGGCTGTTTGCAACCCCAAGAGAAGTGCTTCATATTCTGCCAAATTATTTGTAGCTTCATACTCTAGCTTAAAATAAAAGGGGACCAACTGTCCTGTAGGTGAGATCAGAAGGACTCCAGCTCCGTTTCATCCCCTCGAATTTGTCCCATCAAAGTGAAGTGTCCATATACCCTTCTGTTCCTTACCTGCAATTTGTTCAAGTTTTGAAGAATTGAATGCTGGCTCCTGTAGAAAATCCTCACCCTCCTCCAGCATCAGATAGGAAAACTCTCCTTCTTTGATATACACTGAGGAATTAACTGAGCCATCAGCTCTAGTCACCATCTTCACAAATATAGTTTCCCTATATAACCTCCTTTCTTGTCCACCAAATACCGAGATGGTAGCGTAGGTGAGGTCAAGTTTAATTGACCCACCTATCTTAGTCCCCCATGACCTGGACAATAGTATCCCAAATCGGGCTGGAATATCAGCAACCACGATGTCCATGAATACACTCTTGGTAGGGATCTGAGCCAAGTTCACCACCAAGTCCTTAATCATTCCCAAAAATTTGACCCTTTTGGAATCAAAAGAATAAAGATATTTGTATGGTTGAGTGATTTTTAATCCTAATTGCTCCATGACTAACGAAGGTAACAAGTTATGTGAGGCCCCTGAGTCCAACATGCAATTGTGAAGCAGTAAATCATGGATGACCAGGGATACGTAAAATGGTGGGGTTGCTAAGTCTAACTGTTTGACATGTGGGCCAAAGAATACCATTGGTCTTTCTTCCTGAAGGTTAAGACTATCTGTGGGAGGGGTTACTCCATGAGGGAGCATAAATTGAGACACTTGAGCCTTGTAAGAAGGCTGCTTCAAGAGCTCAACTAATGGGACAGGGATTTTCACTTTCTCTAATTCTTTTTCGAGGTTAAAAACAATAGGATTCTTTTCTAGGATGACTTCTTTGGGTTTCTTTTTAGGGGGGACAAGTAGCTTTATGAAAGCTGAAGTATATTTGGTATTTGCAAGGGGTTCAGGGACTGATTTAGATGAAGAGGGAGTAGTAGCTTTTTGATGTGAGGACTCCTCTGCAGGGTTCTTACCTTTGCTATCAGCTTTCTAGGAGACCGACTCTTTTTGTGTAATTCTTCATCTTGATCTTGCGTCCAGGTCCTCTTTCTAGAAGATCGGAGATCGTACTTCTTGTGGAACTGGGCTTGCATGAAGTCCACGAATTGTCTACAATAGTCATCGATGTCTGGATATTCTGTGAGATTCATTTTCTCTTCTTCATCTTCTTGCAGAGTAAGCTCCACCTCTTCTCCTTCTGAGTAAGCAAGGTATTGATCGTCTTGCCCTTCAAGAACATCTTCAAATGGACCTTCCACTTGTCCTTCCAAATAGAGAGGAGGTTGTATGTGGTCTTTTTGTTCTTTCCTGTCTATTTGTAGTATTTGCAGGGGTGTCTTACGATGCTATGGAGTATATCCCCTGCTAGGAAAGGCCTGAGTTGCCGAGAAGAGGCATTCTTAGCTTCCAGTTCTAGTTTCACCAACTTATTTGAGAGATTATTTATAATCTTATTCATTTCTTCAATATTATAATGAACCACTTCCATTTCTTGATTTGAAGAAGAGGCCTCTTATTTTACCTTTCGTCTGAAATCATGGTCTATTATCCATTTTGATTTCCTCGTAGAAGAAAAGTTTGCTTCTACCTCTAACGCATCAGTCTGGGCCTGATCCAGCGATGCATATTTTCTTTCCCTTAAAGTGAAACCAAACTCTAATTCAAAAGCTCCCTCAAAGACTACCTTAGCCACTGTCTAAGGGGGTTTCATATTAGCAGGCAGGTTGTTATAATGCTTGTTGAATCTCTTGATAAATTCAATCACGTCCTCATTGTGTCTCTTCTTTAGAGCATTGAATATTGTAAGAACATAGCCATGATCTCTTTTCTCCCCCCATTTTTGTCTGAAATCATTCTCCATCTCCTCCCAAGTGGTGATGGTGTGGTCACCCAGAGTTTTGAACCACTTTCGAGCCTCTCCATCCAAGGATTGGACGAAGAGCCTCAACACTACATCCAGGTGCTCCACGTTGAAATTCTCAGCAAAGGTACATAAATATTCAATGTGCTTTGGAGCAGCACTGTTGTCTTCCCTGTTGAACCGAGGCAAGAGCTTCATATAATCGTGAGGCATATCATTGAGAATTTGGGGAAGTGCCAGAGGGGCATATTTGTTCAGAAAAAACTCGGGAACAACCATGGGAGGTGGTTAGTTTTGTGGAGGATTTTTATGAATGGTGATAGGTATATGATGGGTGGTGACTTGTGAATTTATCTGAGCGAAGAGGATCTGGGGGATGGTAACTTGTTTGACTTCTTCGGCTTCAGGGGTAGGGTGCAAAGGGAGCTCAGACGTATTTACTGACTCTAATTCATCCTTTATATCGGAATTAATCGAAACAAGGTTATTTGGAGGGTACTCAAGCACTCAGGCAGTGGAACAGAGCCCTTGGACTTGAGCTTGCTAAGAAGAGGACGAGGAGTCTTCTAGTGAGAATCTGGGTAGATCAGTCTGAGCTGGCTGTTTCTCTTTCCAAATTCTTTTGAATATGATTTTTTCAGGGTCAGAAACAGAGGGTGTTCTCAACTGGGAGGTATCCGACCTTAGATGTGGCTTGTGGTAAGCCAGGATTGCGAATGAATTTGACTTAAAAGAGCAGTGGAGTCTCCAAGGTGAGGGATCTATAACTCTTAACCCTTAGTGCTCACCTGATTTGAAGGGTGAATTAGATTTTCGTATCCCAGGGAAATATTTTCAACTTTAGTTCCACAACAACGACGCCAAAAAGATTTTGTAACTCCTAGAGACAACCTTGAGTTGTTAAAGACTAGTGCCTACAACATCTTAAGACAAGAGGATTCGAAGATAATGTTGCAAGCTGATAGGGAGGAACCTCTTGTTATGAAATGATGGTTAAAACTTTTGATATAGGTCCAAGACATCAGAGATAAAAAACTAACAAGAATGATATCCAGTCGTGCAGCATAAGGGTCTATAAACATAAATCAGAAGCAGTCATGGAAATTCACTATTGTGAGATGGGCCGAACATAAGACCAACAAACAGTGACTAAGATAAATGAATATGAGAAACGATGGAAGAACATGAGGAAAATATCAAAGTAGGATAGGCTTATACAACATAAGGATCCACCCTCCACTAATACAAGAAGAAAAATGGCATGTGAACAGAACTTGCAACATAAACCGTGCCTCGAGCCATATTTAAAACGTTAAAGACAAGAAGATATGAGTATCATTCACGATAAATTCATATCTAAAAATTTGTAACATTCGCATTCTGAAAGCTACGATAACAGGAGAATGATGAAAACACAATGAAAATTTATATTTAAACACTGCTGAGAAAATACATACTATTACTCATCTCATTTGGAATCCACAACAAAAACAGGAAAGCTTCATTTCTTTTTCCCGAAAGGGTCTTCATACATATACTAGAAGATGATCTCAAAACCTTACAAAGAGAGAATTCACAATGAATAGCTTCTTCTCTGAAAATCCGGAACCTATATCCCTCTCTCATTTCATCTTTTATAGCTACATAGGTCAGATTCGAGAGAAGATATTTCAAAACAAAATATTCTCTAAGGATCTTTTCTATTCGTGGTCTCCATTAAAACAAAACCAAAAACTGATGATGAGGAAAAACGACCTCTCATCATATACAACCTGACCTGACAAAGGCCCTAACTAAAACATAATAGTAAATGAAAAAAATAGAGAGTGCATAGGGTGAAATCAAGATTTCACCCAGTTTTACAATTCATAAAAAATAAAATTAAAGAGGCTGCATGGGCCAAATCAGAAGTGTCACTTGTGATGACACTGAGGGGTGCTTGAAGGCTGTTGAGGTTGCCGAGCTGATGAAGAAGATGACCCTGATTTGTGACCAGAGGGAGGTAGAGACTGGGGATTAGATGACGATACCGAAGTGTTGGCATATTCACTGCATTTCTGCCATGCTGTCTCGCCTGGAGCTGGCATAGTGAAGAACGTCCTAACCAATGCCTACATATCTGTGAGTTCAGTATAGTCTACTAGAACAACTAGAAATTGTCTAACCTGATAGAGGAGGAAGAATTCCTTGCTTAGAGCGGCTATGGTGGTATTTGCCTTCAGGCGGGCATTTTTTTCTAGAGGCAAGTTGGCATCGTTCATGAGCTCTATCAATTTCTGTTCATAATCCGTTAACTTTGAGAATGCAGAGGTCTGTGGGTGCCAGCATGATGGGAGGCCTGCCTCTACTAACTTATTCCACCCATGGTTGAACTTCTCGACTCCGATTGAAAGCAATTTCAAACAACCTAACACATTTGCGCGAGCAGTTTCCCTCTCAATTTCCATTCTGATCTCCATTACCCTTCAGAATCGATCAACGATTCCTTGTGCTTGAAATTCTTTTGGACCCAGTTCATTTAGATGCTGAATATAATTGTTAGCCATTGCGGCCTTCACTTCTCCCTCCTCTCGCCCTTTCTGCAATTGTTCTTCAAATAACCTAACTGCGAGTTTCTTATCATCCACCAGGGTAAGATAGTTCCAATGCTGTCTAATCTCTGCCATTATATTGGTCCAAATTAGGCGTCTGGCTTCTAGTAGTGTCACATTTCCCTTCATCTGAGTGGTCAAATATTTGATGGTCTTGTCTTGTACCTGTTTCTCTTTCTGCAATTTTTTGACCTAAGCCTCTAGGGTCGTTATCCCTTTCTGATTTGTCGCCAACATAGCTTCCATCTCCTGTAATCTTTGGCGAGCTGTTCGTGCTTCGTTTTCTGAGACCTTTAAGTCTGACAAGGCCTTAGTCAGCTGTTCCGGGGTGGTTCTGGGCTCATTGGATGTCGGGGCTACGCACACATGCTGGTCCCAATTCGCCTGTAAGTCCGACAATCCCTATTTCAGACTTGTGATCTCTGCGGTCTTTTGAGCATTTTCCCCCTGCTCCTTAGCCAATGAATCAGCAAGAGCCGATTTATCCTTTTCCACCTGGATTAATTCGTCTGTTTGCACATGCTCGCCTCTGGGTATATTTAACTTTGTCTTGAGCTCAGAATTCTCTGTTTCCATATCAGTGATGAGCTTCTGTCGGACAACATCCTTGTCATCCCCTTTGTCCTTTACTGCTTTCCTCAGAGTTTCTAGCTGGTTTTTTATCGCTCTGGAACTAGCTCTTTCCCTCTTTTGATTTTCTAGCACTGAGGCATGTTTCTCCTCGAGTTTCCTCAAGGCGGGTGTGAGTTTCACCACCTCATCTCGCAACATGTCTCCGACACATTTGTGCAAGCCAAGCTTATCCTTCAGTGGGATATTTCCCAAGTTCAAGGCGATTTCCAGGGCTCAGTAATGGTTCCCATTGGCCAAGGGCTGCAACGCTACCTGTGTAATAACAACTATAAGTTGTTCCTTGTCCATGTCCAACTCAGTAGTAAGTCTAGTATGATATTTATCTATGAACCTAGCCAATTCAGTCCTTAGCCTCTCCCGTGAGGTCCTGTTTCTGGTGTTAATTTCCTCCCTCACCTCTACTCTGTTGACTAAGACTGCCTGTGATAGCCCAAAAGGATCCGACGAAGAGGTGCCGTCGAAAGTAACCATGAAACCTGCCTTGTTTCTGTCAGGAAAACCATATCGGGAAAAATCTTCCTGTGGTGGCTCTTCCCATACCATCTCTGGTCCTTCTGTCCTTTGTTTCTTATAGGATAGGATCCCTCATCCATGTT
This sequence comes from Pinus albicaulis, assembly GCA_034641835.2. Taxonomy (NCBI): domain Eukaryota; kingdom Viridiplantae; phylum Streptophyta; class Pinopsida; order Pinales; family Pinaceae; genus Pinus; species Pinus albicaulis. Next base: position 810,672,564 of record CM076573.1, on the reverse strand, counting down.
CATTCCCTCTTGACTTCCTGAGGCACCTACCTCATCAGCTTGTCCCTTCTTTTCTATCTCTGCAGATGCATTGTCACCCCTCCCTTTTGCGACTAAAGACTCGGCCTCCATCTTGTGTATCCTATGGCCATGTATCAAGGTTAGCTCTCCACTCGATGAAGGGCCTAGTTTCATGTACATAAGCAATCAACTTTATTTTCCTTTTCCTATTGGAAAGGACTCCTTTCGGGTCATAAGGCCATACTTTTCCTTATAGCAGGTCCATCCCTTGAAGCAACGTTTCTACTGTGGAGAGGGCGTGCCTTGAATTTATGGTGAAGGGGCCAACATAAGTTGGGAGTTTGAGGATATATCCTTTCTTCACAGGCACGAAGTGGATCTGGTCAGCCTTCAGGGTTTGATGGATGAACTCAAGGGCAAATATTCGCATGGCTGGAAACATTGGCAAACGGTAGGGAGGTACTTCCGCGCCATAAACCCTAATTTCGGTGTAATCATCATACAGGTACTAGTCCCCTGTGCTATCTTCCTCATCGAATTGCAGCCAGTCCTTTTTCTTAGGAAAAATTCTAGGCAAAGGATTGTCATGTATTATGGTATAGGCTATGGACATGAATTCACTTAAAAACCTTGTATACCCCCTTCCCCCAGGCTGTTGACGAATGGAAATGTTCCACTCAAAGACAGTTCTTGGCTGGGCATTTGTTCTGGAGAGTTTCTCTAGGCCTAGGCTCTCAAACTTATTAGCGTGTTCAAATAAGAATAGGTAAAATACTAGAGAGCAAAACCTAAAAGACCCAGTAGAGGGAAATTATTGAAACTGGGTTTGAATAGCAGAAGCTAGGAAAACTGGGATATTCAGAAGCATACTCTTTTGCATCATGAGCCATAGGAGAGCTATACATTATTTTGACACTCGCTTGAATTCTTTAAGACATAACAACACAGAAATGAGAGCTAAGACCAGCAACACATAGTCTTTGAAAGTAGATAAAGAGACAACATCTGAAGGCATAAGAGTTTTTAGGCAAAGAACTAGAAGAAAATTTCCAAATTCTCTTTGTTGCTCCTAAGGTTAATTTTGAAATTGGCGAGAGAGGTTAACTTAGACCTGTTTCGACATAATTTTCACTGTAAGGAAAACAAAGGGCTTTCTTTATGAGTTCAGGCGATATGCGAAAAATCTTATTGCCTTGAGCAGACAGGAAAAATTCCTTGCGCTCGTCATAAGCTTCGCTGAGCCAACTAATGAATTTTGGAACTTGGTAAGTGGTTGGGGAAATATGGTAGTACAGACCTGACCCAACTACTCTGAAGCTGTCTTGACCCTTTAAATGACTCTCGAATAGCTCGGGTCTGACATGGGATATGTTGAATGGGTAGAATGGGTCGTGAATTTGCGCATGGGCATCGATAAGGGGTTCAGGTCCAGGGACAACACTGGCCTCGCGTGCTTGTGGGGTTTCGGGTTTGGACTTTCTGGACTTAGTTTTCTCCATGACCATTTGAAAAACAAAAACAGATGGAAAATGGTGAGGCGGAGGAAAGACTAAATACCTGCAAACAGTGAGGAAGCCTGAGGGGAAAACGACGCAGGGGGTTGAAAATGACCTGGTACTGGAGTTCAACCTTCGCTACATGACAGATTCGTAAAAACAAATATTTTACCAAGTCTAGGAGTAAAACAAGATTAAGTCGGACATCGATGCATGGAATATGAGATGAGGATGACAACTATAGGGTAGACAACATAAGGACGTCGATAGTGGGACACGTGGCGGTAGGTTATTGGCTTTCGAGAGTCGGGTGGGTGAGAGCCACGTGCCGGGTTAAAGCATGTACCAGTTTCGTACTGCCTTCCCTAGACTTACCTTACCTTTATTTACTTGCACCAGATGCCATTCTTGATGGGCCCACGTTATAATTCCGGCAGGGGTTCATGAGGGCCTCCTGCTATAGTCTACCATCCCGCGAAATTTTATGATTGGTCTGCCACCAGGTGACGTCACCTCCTCCGGGGGGTAAGCCTTCCCATCCTTCCGCCTTTCTTTGGTACCCCCGGAACACCCCGATCACACTCCCTCCTTTGGTGCCTCCACCCTATGGAACGCGAATTTCTCATTAAACTGTGTTGTGCCATCAAGTTTCCTATCCGCACCCGTGCCTTAAGGAATTTTCCTGTCTAAGAATCTTTCAAATTTGTTACCCCTCCATCCTTGTGGATTTATTCTTATTTACTCGGGCTGCTCTTTTTCCTTGGTGTAAGGGCTGGTGAAACAACAGTACAAGAAAATAGACGAAGTGGAGCTTCAAGGCTTCACCGATGCAAATTGGGCAGATAGTCCATCATACATGAAGAGCACATCAGGGGGCATCTTCAACATAGGATCAACAACAATTTCTTGGTACAACAGGAAGCAGAGATCAGTTGCACTCAGTTTAGCTGAGGTGGAGTACATGGCAGCTAGTCAGGATGCATGTGAGGCCTTTTGGATGAGGAAGATACTTGTTGGTTTGTTTGGTCATCAAATGGATCCGACAGTGATACATTGTGATAACCAAAGTTGCATAAAACCATCGATTAATCCGATATTCCATGACAGGTCAAAGCATATTGACATCCGATACCACCATCTCAGATTGTGTTCATATGTGCATTATGTTGTTGCAATACATTCCCACGGAAGATCAGGATGTAGATATCTTGATGAAGGCGCTTGCGAAGAGAAAATTCGAATAACACAGAGGCAGGGTAGGGGTAGCAGATAATCCATTTGTTGTTAAGAGGGAGTGTTGAAATTAAACAAGAAAATGAACCACATACTAGTGTGGGATTCCAAGTCACACATGAGTGAGGAATTTAGTGACACATTAGTGCTAATGTGGGCGTCCAATTTTTAAATAAATTGGAAAATAAATTGTAATATTATCTCATAACAACTTGTAATAGCTAATTAAGTGTGATAGACTTAGTTATCTCAAGAATTTAGAGTTGAGGGTCAAAGGATAGGCATGCATAGTAATTCTATTATTTACAGGGCCGAGTTGCAGTTGTAGCACTAGTGTGGTGTGAGTGCAATCAATTAACTCAAATTAATTGAGTTAAAATCAATTTAACTAGTTCTAACTGATTAATGAGCTAGTGGAAGATCAAGCAAATTTAAATAGATTTAACTCACAAGTAGTGATCTACCAAGTAAATGATGATTCACTATTAATAGTTGCATGCATGTCAATTCTGATGACAACCTAGTTGAGACAAAGGTTAAAGGCAAGTAAACTATCAGTTGTATTTTTAGCGAACTTCCCAAGTGCAGTTATAAAGCCACAGGAAGCCCATGATGGATTGCGTAGTCAAGGAAGGTTGGAATTCCTATTTAATAGGAATTATTTTGACTAGGGATTGTGTGAGCAAGGCAGTTGAAGTCAAAAGAATTAGCTACGTATTGGTCCAATTTTGGCTAGATCATTGTGAGACAATTGGTAGAGTGTATGAAGTTCTTGTGAGCACACATGCATTGTATTGTTTCATGATTCCTTGGTTGATTATACAATAAAGATGGAGGGGTTTTGAGTAGTTGCTTTCCCTAGGAAAATATTGTGTTGTGCGATTGTTTTACTTCTTTCTCTTACTTGCATGTGATTAAGCGATCGTGATTTATATTCCGCAAATATTGTAGAAGGATTGAATATCATTTTTTAGTACATTGCATGATCGGATTGAATCCATTGGTGTAATTTCTACATGGTATTAGAGCTGTGTTAGAGATTTTTTACACAGATCAACAAAAAAAAATGTGTTTAGACAAACATGCTTGTGGCAACATCCCAAGCATGTCTTGGCATCCAAACACAAAGCTTCAAAGATACTTCAAGCAAGCGAAGAAAAACAAAAAGAAGTGGAAGGAAAAGCAGAAAGGAGTTAATAAAGATGGGGGATGTGATTTCCAATTATGGACATGTGGCTCTCTTAACAAAGGTGTTTTCTCCTGCCCAACATCAACATCATTCTTAATGAAGATAATTTTCATGAGTTTTCTACTTCACTTCAAATTTTTCAATGCAATGGCATAATGGAGTTTAAAAAATGGATATTTTTGTATGTATTTGGTTAATATCTGAACATTTGAAATAAAAAACATCAATTTTTGCGGTTAATCTGATTTACAATCACATAGACCAAAATACATTTTTTTAATATTATGTACTTTGTTACTTGATTAATTAAAAAACATATTTAAAAATATAATTAAAGTTATTATTTTTTAAATAAATAATATATAAATTTATTAAAAAAATAATTAAAAACAAATTAAATTATATATATATATATATATATAACCATTAAACTTAAAAAAAAATAAAATGTAGAAATTCAACCTCCCACCTTATCTGCCTTGTTGGTGCCCGCGGAGTTGTTGGTGGGTCGGAAGGGAAATGGCAATTCCTAAGAACTTGTCTGTCTTCCCCATTCCACGTGAAAATTATCAAACTTGTGTGTCTCTCCCATTCCCGGTGAAAATTACCAAATGATATTGGGTTTAAATTACCAAATGATATTGGGTTTCGGAAATCACTGTAGTTTTCCGTTTTGATGTTTTATTTTAACAAAATTATATATATATGAATGAGATGTTTATCTATTCGGTTATATTGTTTTTTATTTTGCATGTTATATTGTTTTCTATTTATGTGATTTTAAATTGAATAATGAAATATCAAAATTATATTAAAAAATAAAAAATCTAATATATATATATATATATATATATATATATATATATATATATATATATATATATATATATGTAAGTGTCAAAATAATTATTGTTATTGTAATCTTTGCACAATGCCATATGGATAGCTTCCCATTATTTTTTTTATGCAACTAGGTTTTAATTGAAAACTCGCCGATTTAAAATACAAAAGCATTAATGCTACATATTACATTGATATTTTTCTTGGTGATTTTCTTCATATTTTTCCTTTTCCTCTTTGTTTTTCCAACTCAATACGAGGGATATGTAATTCCTTGTATGTTCAACATAGAGTTAACATGTAGTATTCTAAAAAATATTAATAACACAAAATATATTAATATGGGTCATAAATAAAATTTCAATGTTCACTTTAAGTAAAATATTTTTATATCAACATTAATTTTAATGATTAAAGCATTTGCTCAGCATTAAGGAGATGTGCAATTCCTCCTATGTTCAACATGGCTTATCAATTCTGCTTGCCCAAGAACCATAACTCAGTTCAAAATCAAAATATTTTATAAATATTTTATTTTATAACATTTTACTTTCAGTTAGTTTTGAAAATTTAAACAAATTCTATGAAATTTATTAAGCTCTTATTATTTTAAATTTTTATATTATTTTTTAATTTTATATTAATTTAAAATTATATTAATGCATGTTATATATATATATATATATATTAAAATTGTCAATTAATTTTTCCATAAGAGATAGGTACGAAGCAACAACGATGCATATTACACTTGTTTATTTAATTTTTATAATATTTAATGATGCTTTTTTTTGTGTGTGTAAGGTGAATTTTATTAATCAAATAGAAATGAAATACATCATATACAATCATGACTCTTCTTCTAGCAAAATGAGTCATATATTGACAAGAACATTGCTAAGATGTATGAGACTAAGAAGAACAAAGACATCATAATAAAGCATAAGAAACAATTATGAAAGGGAATCACCCAAATTGGGGCAAGTCCTCATAATGTCATTTCTTTCCTTTCTTTTCTGAAACCTTGACCCAACCTTCCAAAGGTGGGTTTATCAAAGTGTTTTGAAGATTATGATTGTATGTTGAAGAAAAATCCTAATCAAAATCTGAAGAAGTCGACTCATGAGCTCGCTTCAATTTTCCCAAAGAAGCATTATTATTCACTATCTCTATGCATGTTAAAGGAGTAGGTTCACAATAGTGTCCTCAAAAGACTTTTGAGGAGATTAACTTTGAACCTTGTCCACCAAATTAGTTTCATCATCAGATCCTTCATCATCAATGTCCAAACTAAAGGAAGCCTCATCCTTCATAGGAGGTAGATCATAAGGATTCCAACTTTTTGCCCTAGAATTTTGAATGTTCCACTTTTGGTGAAATTTAAACAAAGGGAAAGGATTTTGTAGACGGATTGTTTAATCACAAAAGCAACAATGAAAAGAAGTATTATCATAGTCTAGAGCCTAGGTCCAATGAAAATCCCCTATTTTTAAATTATTTTTTTGGGTAGTCCTTCACTAATGTTGATTTCAACACAGATTCCGCCATAGGTGTAAATACCAAACTACCCAAAAGAAGTATCAATTGCAATGAAACAACCCATGGAGTCTCTAATGCCCTAAAAAATTGGGTAGTGCCACAAGTGAGCAAGAAAATTAGGAAGCCAAACTCATATCGACAACTTGGTAATGACTACCGTAGAAAGGTCAAATATGGAAACCAAGAGGTTAGGAATAGTTTGGTATGCACTTGACCTGTGAGAATAACATAATAACAGAAATAAGAAACAATATTTCCGTAAACAAAAAATTATCACATGAATTGAGACAAGCTGAAAAGATATTTATCATTAAGAAGCAGAATACAATGTTCACTTGCCTCTTCGAGGGGGAAACCTCCAATAGAGCAAAGCTCAATTACAATAAAACTTGATGCTTCTTCCCTTGCTATGTAACACTATTTATAGCTTTATGACATCCAAAACCATAACTACTAGTGGTCCATTTCATAGTATGAGTTAACCACTTTATTTATTAACTATGAACCATTTACAACTAATTGTGGTCCGTTTTCTATAATATAGTTCAACCACTTACAATTATTATTAATGCGGATAATCGCTATTGGGATTTATTGACTCAACTAACTATCTATGACTTTGATGAGGCCCCTTGGGCTTATTACATAAATAAAGGGGTTATGGTTGGACCATAACATGCCCTCCCCCATGAAAAGTATCCTTGTCCTCAAGGCTGAAGTTGCGGAAACTGTTGAATAATAGTGGTTGGTTCCATGTCGCATCTTCTGAAGAGGTGTATTTCCACTTAATGAGGACTTCCTTAATTGTGCGGCCGTGGAGATGTCTTTCACGAGTATTGAGGACCTATTCGGGTCAGAGCCAAAGTGAACCTTCATCTTCCAATTCTAGCAAGCTCGTTTGAATGCTGTAGTTTTTCCCCACAACTTTCTTGAGGCATGGTGCATGGAATATTGGGTGGATTCTTGAAGTAGTTGGTAGGGCCAGTTTGTAAGAAACTGCTCCTATACACTGAAGTACCTGATAAGGCCCATATAATTTTGGGGTTAGTTTATAGCGACCCTTTTCTTTGAGAGAGGGTTGCTTATAACGTTGGAGTCATAGGTTCACTTGGTTCACCTGATCACCTACTTGAAATGACCTCTCTGAATGGTGTTTGTCAACAAGTTGCTTCATTAGATTCTGATATTTATGTAGATTATCTTTGAGATGAGCGATCATGGATACACGGTTCTGCACGAGCTTATCAACTGCTTATACTTTGAAATATTTGGGGATATAAGAAGCCGACGAAGGTGGGAGTTAGCCATACACTGCCTCATATGGCGTCATCTTGGTGGCTTCATGATAGGTAGAATTATACCACCATTCAGCTAAAGGTTTCCACTATACCCATTGATGCTGCTTATATGAAGTGAAGCACCACAGATAGGTCTTCAAACATTTGTTGACTAATTCTATTTGACCATTGGTTTGGGGATGATAGGTTGTACTCAGTTGGAGTTGTGTGTTTGGTAGCTTGAAGAGTTCCTGCCAAATTTTTTGGTTAAAGTGGGGTCTTGATCAAACACAATGGAAGTCGGCATGCCATGTAGTTTGAATTTTTGGTCCATGAAAACCTAAGCCACCAATGTTGGGGTAAATGGGTGTGGTAGAGCGCAAAAATGAGAATATTTGGAAAGTCTATCACCAACCACCATGATGAATGATTTTGTGCTTGAATTTGGGATATCTGTAATGAAATCCATGGAAATATATGTCTATATGGAAGCAGGGAGTGGCAAGGGTTGTAAGGTTCCCAGTAGCTTGATCGTTTCCCCTGTGTTGCGTTGCCATACTTTTCATTTGGCTACAAAAGTAAGAATTGTGTGCTTCATGATGGTCCAAAAGAAAGAGCGGCATGCTCGTACATATTTCTTATGAAAGCCTGAATGTCCAAAAATTGGAGAGAAGTGAAACTCTTCCAAGATGCGGGGTTTGAGGGTGGAGGTCGGGGATATCATTACCTGATCCTTATAGCGCAAAACCTCATCCTTCCAAGAGTACTCCTTTGAGGAATTAGGATTAACTCATAATATTTTAATGAGATGGGATAGAGAGGGGAGGGAGAACCATTCATGACAAGATACTTCAATCCAATCTGGTATGGGTAGAGAGAGGGATAACAGGGTGACCTCTTCCTTAAATTAGCGTAATAAGGCATCATCCACTACATTGTCACTACCCTTGATCACGTGCTCAGTGTAAAGGATCAAAAATGAAAGTTCTCAAAATATAGTGGAAACTAAATGACAGTGAAGATCTCGTCGTCAGGAATCTGGTGTAATTTGTTTTGTTGAAAACAGAGTCCGGATGAAGAAGATAGAGACTGATGTTCATTTTCCTAAACAATGAAACAATTTGTAGAAGTGACAGGTTGGTGGCATGGCAGCCCAGTCAGCAAATTTAAAAATATTATGGGAATATTCTTCAGTTTCCCAATGACACTGTGACAAGTGTCACTGTAGGATTCGACGGTTTGGTTTGAAGGTGAAATGTTTTTTTATGAGTGTGCTCCTAAGGTCGAATTTGATTTTTTATTATTATTAAGTTTGGATAGTCCAACCAGAGGCAAACACGTGGTGTAGCTAGGGGCCGCCACATGCCCCCTCTGGTGGACCCTAGTCAAATATTGAATTACAATACATGGTCGAATTTTCAATATTATCAAAAGTCTGCATTAATGTTCTGAGGTTCGAATCATATATCCAAAGTTCGCATTCGAACTATATTAAAGGTTGGCATGTATTTACATATTTCAAAGTCCAAATTATTTATATATTCCAAAGTTCAACTATATGGGGCGCATATAATTTACGGTGCAAAAATATACAACGAGGAAGGGTGGAGGTCAGGGCTCAACCTCACGACCTCCCCCCAGTGAGCAGACAAGTTTACCGCTAGAACATGACCATGAGACTTAAAAATCTATGGTCACAACTGTGCATTCGAATTTTAATGGTTTCTACAACGGGGGTTTCGAGGGGGCCAACCCCCTCCCCATACGACCGAACCATCAGTCCACTGATAGGGCCAATAAATAATGAGCGCGGATTAAAGTGTAATACGGGTTTAATTAAACCCCAAACCTTTGATTTATGAGCTAATACATTTTTAAATTTGGATTAGTGTTAAAGCGCTTAATGTGATAATCAATACTTATCCATAGTTAAACCAATTTAAATATTAATTAAACCGCAGTTAAGTTGGCAGAATTTTTGGCGGAGCTGCCCCCAAATTTGGCAGCCTTAACTGGAGTCTTCTCCAGTTTTGGAGGCAGTTTACTAGGCCAAATTGTTTTGGCCATATCTTTTGAAAATTTCGACCAAATTGAGTGCAAGAAGAGTCATTTCAGAATGATTTGGACATTCTGAACACATTGAAGTAGGTTTCAAGAGCTGTAGGTGAATTTAAACAACACTTTTTTCACATTTGAGCTAATACAGAGGCCCAAGCCATGGAAGCTGGACCAAGGAGGGGTGAACTCCTTCATCAAAACACAATGTTAATAGATTAATTGTGATGGCTTGCTGTACTTGTTATTGTTGTTGTTCAACATTTGTTTTTCATACTTTATGTTCTTGAATTTAACTTAAAAATCATCTCATTTACTTGTTTGACACTCATAAACACCAAGGAAACCTATGCACATAAAGCATAATATCAACAAAATAATTATAAATCTGAATATGAAATTAAAAAAACAAAACTAACAGTCAAATTCAGATCAAGTTGGTATCAGAGAAAATGTTGCAAAAGTTGTTTGCTTGATAGTTACTTGAATTTTGTGCAAGTAGGGTTTTAATGGTTGCAAATTTGTGATGCTTACAAGATTGAAATTGTAGAGAGGTGAAGGGAAATTGTTGGTTGCAAGTCCTGAGATTAAGACCAGAAGAAGGAGAGCCACAAGGGCACCATCGCCACCAAAAGTTTCACTCACAACTGCACTTGAAGCACCTCAACTTTTATCTCAAGAAGCTGAGATTGAAGAGGTACAAGTTGCAACAGAAGCTAAGTTGATTGCAGAAGTACAAGTTGCACTAGAATTTGAGTTTGAATCCATAGCCATCACGTCAGGTGTAGGAGAGATTGAAGGTCTTTCATAAGAGGAAGAATTCAATAAGGCTTTATATGAATTGACTGAAAGGGTTAAGATCCTCTTTGAAGAGAGGGATACCATAATGGTTGGAGAGAATTATAAGTCTCCACATGGAGAGGGAACCTCAGAAGGAAAGAAGGATGAAGAGAAGGATTCAAAGGGTAGTGGAGGAAAGCCTCCTCCACCTCCACCATCCTCATCTTCTCCATGAGCATCATCTTCCACTTCCACAACAAAAACTACCCATGCTCACTCAAAAGCCACAAAAGGAAAAAATCCCTTACTCAAACTTGATGTCAAATTTGAGCTTCCAATGTATCATGGCGAGGTAAATGTAGAGAGGCTGGATAATTGGATACGTCAATTGGAGGTGTATTGCAGAATTCAGAACCTTCATGAAAATGACATAAAGATTCAATTGGCTTCTTTGAGGATGGAAGGATCTACACTTGTATGGTGGGAAGCAAGGACTCAAGAAGAGATTAAAAACTACGGTAAGATCTCTATGTCTTGGTCAAGTTTTATTGTTGCCATTAAAAGGAAATTCTATCCATTAGCTTACATGCAAAAAGCCATTATGGATTGGAAAAATTTTAGACAATTGAAATGGAAAAGTGTGCAAGGTTATACTCATGAATTTAGGAGAAGAGCTCTTATTTTGGGTATTAGTTTGTATTCTCAAGAAGCTTTGTTAAAGTATATTGGGGGTTTTCACAGTTACCTTAGGCACACTATTCTCATGTTAAATCCCACAAACATAGATGAGGTTTGTGTTCAAGCCACACATTTAGAAGCAAGAGGGAAACATAACATAGATGAGAAAAGTGATAGTGAGGGTAAAGTAAAGGGCAAGTTTTATGGAAGAGGAAAGAGAAATAGCTCTGTCAAAAGAGAGAAGGATAAACCCACATGTAAACATTTTTTGAAGAATGGCCATGATGAAGAACACTATTGGAAACTTCATCCAGAGTTGAAGCCAAACAAACTGAAAGCCAAAGAAAAGGAGAAAACTATTGCTATCATTGAACATGACTTAGGTTCACATTCAAGAGATGAAACAAAGATTACAGCCATGGGTTTGAAAGGTAAGAACATATCAAGCACTAGTTCTTCAAATTGTTCCAATGTTACTCAAGATAAAGATACAAGAATTTAACTTTTCCAAATTAGAGTCGTCTCTAAACATACCAAGATTCACACACTTTTTGATAGTGGGTCTCAAGCTAACTTGATTTCCGAAGACTTGTTTAAGTAGCTAAACCTTGAAACTGTTAGAAATCCAAGACCTTATCCTTTAGGGTGGATATGCAAGAATGAAAACTTGTAGGTTACAAGGTAGCGCATACTAAGATTCACCATCAATTCAAACTTTCTTGATGAATTTGAACTTGATGTGGTGCCACATGAGATATCAGGTATTGTTTTGGGAAGTGCTAATCTTTATGATAGGAAAGAAGTATTTCATCGCCATGAGAACAAGTATCACTTGTCTAAATATGGAATCGAGTACATAGTTAGAGTGCATAAGAATAATACAAGTTTGTCTCTTATACATGCAGGAGAAATGAAGAGGATAGTGAATGCAAGTCAGAATTTGACATTGTTAATGATCAAACATAGAGATGTTTTGAATCAAACCTTTCAAAAAGATGTATCGAATGAAAAAATTGATTTCAATAAAGTTGGTTATGCTTGTAATGAGATGTTTCAGGACTCTAACAGATTGCCTTTGAAAGGAGGTGAACAAGATGTAATACATTTGCAGCAGTCAACATCAGTGTTGAGCAGTGTTGGAAACAAGATGCCGGTGCAAGAGAGTGCAAAGGTCAAAGGGAAAGTGAAAAAGAAATTTGAAAAAGAAGGCATGGGTTCCACAAGTGCTTGTTTTTGGTTTCCAAAGGGTACATGGAAATGGAAAAAGTACTTGGTCAAGAGTCGACACAAGTACAAAGTAAGATTAGTTAAGAATCACCATGATGACAGTGTGCAAGGTGAGACAGTTTTTAAGTTTCCTTTGATTAATGACTGAGGTAGGAACAAGTGTGTTTCTGCAAGAATAGCTTGCTACTCCGCAAATTCATGGAAATTGCAGCATGACGATGTCAACAACAACAAGAGAGGGTCGCAAGAGTCAAGGAAAAAGTTAAATTTTGTGATAAGATCTAATTGATGAAAATGGGAAAATTTCAGTGGATAGAGACAGGAAGCGCGAAGGAAAAATACCCTCATCCACATGATCAGTAATCAAAGAGAATTTGGGGTCTAAAAGGCTTCTAGTGGGGAGGAATGATCAGGTGCTTAGTGTAAAATCTCAAAAATGAAAATGCTCGAAATCAAATTGAAATTGAAAGATAACGAAGATCTCTCCCCCAGGAATCCGACACAATTCATTTCGATGAAAACGAAGTCTGGATGAAGAAGATAGAGCCTGATGTTCATTTTCCTAAATAGCTAAATTTTTTGCAGAAGTGATAGGTTGGTGACATGGCAGCCTAGTCAAAAAATTAAAAAATATTATGGGAATATTCTTCAGTTTTCCCAATGACATTGTGACAAGTGTCACTGTAGGATTCGCCAGCTTGGTTTAAAGGTGATTTTTTTTATTATTAATGTGCTCCTAAGGTCAAATTTGAATTTTTGTTTATTAAGTTTGGAAAGTCCAACCAGAGGTGGACACGTGGTGCAGCCAGGGGCTGCCACATGCCCCCTCTGGTGGACCTTGGTCAAAGACTGAAATACAATACATGGTCAAATTTTCAATATTATCAAAGGTTCAAATTAATGTTTAGAGGTTCAAATCATATATCCAAAGTCCGGATTCGAACTATATTAAAGGTTGGCATGTATTTACATATTCCAAAGTTTGAACTATTTATATATTCCAAAGTTAAACTATATGGGGTGCATATACTTTACGGTGCAAAAATATACAATGGGGAAGGTTGGAGGTCGAGGCTCGACTCCATGACCTCCCCCAAGCGAGGAGACATGTTTACCGCTGGACCACAACCATGAGACTTAACTGTTATGGTCACAGTTTGTATTTGAATTTCAAAGGTTTCTACAGCGGGGGTTTGGAGGGGCCTAGCCCTGTGGGCCAACCCCCTCCCCATACAACTAAACCATCAGTCCATTGGCGGAGCCAATACATAATGAGCATGGATTAAAGTTTAATACGGGTTTAATTAAACCCCAAACCTTTGATTTATGCACTAATACATTTTTAAATTCGGATTAGTGTTAAACGTGCTAATTTACTACTTATTCACAATTAAACCAGTTTAAATATTAATTAAACTGCAGTTAATTTGGCAAAATTTTTGGCGAAGCCACCAAATTCAGAGCTGCCCCCAAATTTGGTGGCCTTAACTGGAGTCTTCTCCAGTTTTGGAGGCAATTTACTAGGCCAAATTGTTTTGGCCATATCGTTTGCAAATTTCGACCAAATTGAGTGGAAGAAGAGTCATTTCGAAATGATTTGGACATTCTAGAAACATTGAAGCAGGTTTCAGGAGCTGTAGGTGAATGTAAACATAATTTTTTTCACATTTGAGATAATACAGAGGCCCAAGCCATGGAAGCTGGACCAAGGAGATGTAGCCCAGGAGGGGTGAACTCCTTCATCAAAACACTGTGTTAATGGATAAATTGTGATGGTTTGTGGTGCTTGTTATTTCTATTGTTCAATATTTGTTTTTCATGCTTTATTCTCTTGAATTTAACTTAAAACTCATCTCATTTACCTGTTTGACACTCATAAACACCAAGGAAACCTATGCACATAAAGCATAAGATCAAAAAAATAATTATAAATCTGAATATGAAATTAGCACAAAAAAACTAACATTTAAATTCAGATCACCCCTTCTTGTAAATTATCTCATAATCATATCCCAACATTTTTGTGAGCCATTTATTTTGAAACGACACCCCAATAAGTATGGTTGTCCAATGTCTACTGCATGTAATATGGCCATCATTTCTTTCTCATATGTATATTGACTCAATTTTTTTCCATTGAGTTTTTGATTGGTGGAAGCCAATGGTCTACCTACCTACATTAATACTGCGCCAATGCCCATACCTGAATCAAAATTTTTTTGTGAAATCTGGTAAGGCCAATACCAGAGTGGAGAACATGGCCTATTTGAGAGACAAGAAGACATGCTGAGCTGTGTTAGTCATGAGAAATGATTTTTTCTTGAGAAAATTAGTGATGGGTTAGGAAATGCGTCCATAATTTCTACCAAATTTTCGATAGTAGCCCATGAGACCCAAGAATCCCCTCAGACTATTTAAGGTTTTTTCTTGGGGCCAATCTTGCATTTCCTGAATCTTTTTTGGATCAATTCTCACTCCTTCACGACCTACAATGTGTCCCAAATACTCTACTTCTTCCATGCGAAAGGAACACTTGGATATTTTGAAAAATAATTTGTGATCCTAGAGAAATTGCAATACCTGATCAACATGTTGAAGGTGTGTGTCCGATGTTATGATGTAGATGAGAATGTCATAAAAAAAGACTAGACTGAATTTTCTTAGATATGGTTTCAGAAGGTTGGTCATGAGGCTCTGAAAAGTGAATGGGGCATTACAAAGACAAAATGGCATCACCAGGAATTCATAATGGCCTTCATGAGTTCAGAAGGTTGTCTTGGGAATGTCAACTTCCTTCATCCATACTTGATGATGGCCCAATGAGAGGTCCATCTTGGTAAAAAATTTGGCACCATGCAGTTCATCAAGCATATCGTCAAATATTGGAATAGGAAATTTGTCCTTGATAGTGGGCTTGCTAAGGGCCCTAAAGTTGGAACACATGCACCATTCACCATCTTTGTTTAAAACCATGGTCGCTGCATATGAATAAGGGTTGGTTCTTGGAGGAAGAACTCCTCTTTGAGGATTTCCTTGATGACTTCTTCAATTTCATTATTTTGCACAAAAGGATATCAATAGGGGTGTACATTTGATGGCTGGGTACCTAGGAGAAAAGGGATGTTATGATCATGTTCACCCCTAGAGGGTGGGAGCTCCTTAAGGTTTGTCAAAAACCCACTGGTGGAAAACTAATACCTATTTCATATCGGGATGAATGCTATGAAGAGTGGATTCAATGACATGTATGTAATTAAACTTTGCTACATACTATCCCAAGATGGCCCTTTTTAAATATTTTCTCCATTTGATGTGAGTTGATGATAGTAGGAGAAACTACTTATATTCCCCACAATGTATGTGTGTTCATTATGCTCAAAGCTCATATATAACTCCTGGAAGTCCATTGTGATAAGGCACAATGTGTGGAGCCATTCAACACCAAGGATAATGTCACAACCTCCCATTTTAATGGCAAACATGTGGGTTTTTAGGCGATAATCCCCCATTTGAAGATTAATATTTTCATAGCATCCCATACATTTCATGGTCCCCCCATCAAAAATAAGCACTTGGAATTTAGATACCACTCTGAAAAAACAATGAACAACTTTTGCTACTCTCTTATGGACAAAATTATGCTTGCTGCCACTATCAATCAACACCACTACTCGTTGATGTTTAATAAAACCTCAGATTTTAAGATTCTTGGGAGAATAAATGTCAGTCAGGGCATGGACTGAGATAATTGTCTCATCTATCGTAGCTATAGTATAAGTTCCTCGAGCTATTAGGGTGCACCCTTTTCCTCCTCAGACACTTTAGTAGATGGATCTTCATCAATGGAGTTGTTTTCAGTAGCGTCAATTTTAAAGAATTTTGGTTCCTTGCATTTATGCCTCAGGGAGTATTTGTCATCACAATAGTAGAAGTGTCATTGTTTCCTTATTTCAGTCATTTCTACTAGCGAAACCTTTTGAACCTCAAGTGTTTGGGTAGGACCTGTAGCTGGGGTGGGGTGTGCCCGTGCGACGAAATTTAGATGATTGGATCGGGAATTTAAAACTACTTCTTCCTCTAAGGACTTTCTCCATGTTTCCAACTAAGTAGCTGGGTGATGCATTCAAACATGGGCTTGGATGGATTGCTTTAGGTCACTGATGAAAATTTCCAAGTAAAAGGCATCTCCTAGTCCCTCATTCCTGATGGCCAATTGTTCAAAAGATAGAATGTAGTTCTGTATTGTACCTATTTTCTTGAGCTTAATGAGATGAAACAAAAATTGAGATTCCCGATGAAAGCAGTCACAAATGGATTTTGAGAACATGTTCCAAGTTTCCCTCTCTGGACAACATTTTTGATGCCATTGTCACCACTTCCATCCCTCTTGGTCTAAGTAAATGTCTCCCAAATGTAGTTTAGTGTCATCATCCCTTATATTATTAAGGTGGAAATATTGTTCCATTTGTGCCACCCATACTATCGTGTTAGAGCCATCAAATTTGTACATGTCCAACTTGGGTGTCCGATGGCTCGAATATTGGTGAGCTCTATGTAAATGAATGTGAGGGCTGGATTCCCCTTCTATGTGTGCATCAACACTGTTTCTTCCCTCATGGGTTCGTGAGACATCCTCGAGGCTTCCAATACTTCTGTGAGTTTGTTGTTAAAGGATGCCCATAAGAAATTGAATTTTTTCTTGAGGGATCAACTTTCTCCCTAGCCTTCTCCGCAACCATAAATTTAGACCTGGTACTGTGCATACACTAGTCTCGATAAAATTTTGAGCTTACTTAAGAGTATTATGGTTCGAAAGAGGAAAATATTGGGAGTCTAGTGATGTGGGTCACTTGAAGTCATGCCAGGAAAAATTTGGGACCGCATGAAAATTGGGGGCTTATATGTGAATCGTACCACTATGATCAACTCGTTGTCCCAAATCTTATGGGATAGGTCTCTTGCAAGCATTCTGAATCATTTTATTTTAAATTCAAAAGGATTTTTACTCCCAGCTGATCAACACTGTGGTGGCCAAAATCCAAACTATTTGATACTGCCAAATATCTTGTGAAAATTAGGGTTAGATTGTAGTAGCAGAAACCCCAAAGTCTCAGTACTTTAAAATGTTCCGTGACAATCTGATCTGGACTATAGCGGACAAAAACCTCCCCACACAAAGAGTTTGATCTCTGTTGTGAAAACTCCTATTGTTGAATCTGATCTGTACAACAGCGGAAAAACCCCAACTGTTGGATCTGATTTGTACAATGGTGGTCAAATCCCAATTGTTGGATTTGAACTAGATAAAAAGGTAGTGGTTGATATTGAGATAGCTAAGGGAACTATGGTCACAAAGGAGTGTCGGGTGCTACAAATCACGATATATGAGGGGTCCAATAGTAGTACTCGACTCAATATTTCAAAGTGCTAACTAAGGAGGATCGACCATAACCTTAGTCGTAATACCTGAATACCCTATTGTATGTTTGAGTAATATCCTGAAGTGTTGTTCTTAGTGTACTGTACCAGAAAGATGACTAATAGATTATCTAAGGCTAGGTTTCAGGTTACCCTAGAGTGGCTTTCGATATACCCAAGGGTACATGGAAGTGCAGTAAGTGCGTGGTTCTATCTAATGTGCTACTAATCGAAGGGATGCCCACAAGGGTTACAACGGATTCCAACAAGTGTGACCACCTCTTTTAGTTCTTTCATGGATGCCTCCCCAAATCCATAGGTTTATGTGCTCAATGCCATATCTTTTGGTTTAAAGATGTCATAACACATCTCTAGCCTAAAAAAAATCTGACAAAATTAGAGATACATCTGGCCCTAGAAAGTAGTTTGATACCACCTATTATGCACTTAACCTACAAGAATAACAAAATAACAGAAATACGAAACAATATTTCCAGAAAAGAAAAAATATCACATTAATTGAGACAAGCTACAAAGGTATTTTATCATTCAAAAACATAATACCATGTTCACCTTCCTGTTCGAGGGGGAAACCTCCAACAAAGCAGATCTCAATTACAATAAAAATTGATGCTTATTATTTTTCTATATAAGACTATTTATAGCTTTATGACATCCAAAACCATAAATACTAGTGGTCCCTTGCATAATATGGGTTAACCACTTTATTTATTAACTATGGCCCATTTACAACTAATTGTGGTCCCTTTTCTATAATGCGGGTCAACCACTTACAATTATTATTAATGCAGATAACTGCTTACGAGGTTTATTGAATCAACTAAATAACCATGACTCTAACAATGTCCCTTAGGATTACTACATAAATAAAGGGGTTAGGGTTGGACACTAACACAGTCCAACATTTCCCCAAAACCAGGGACCTTTAGATAGAAGTTTTTGGTAGTCTTCTGATTCAACAAACACTGAAGAAGCAATTGGAGCAGAAAATAACCTTGAAACTCTTGGTCCATGAAGAATGGATCCATTGGAAAATATCACCTGAGTGGGGCCATAAACCATTAAAGTGACATATGAGGATTAATTCTGCATAGAGCTTATGGAGGTTCTCAAGAGCAGGGTGCGATATTTTTGAAGGAATTTCCTCAGATTTTTCAACCAAAAACGACATAGGAGACACCTAAGACTACACTATCTTTGGGGAGGGATGAGCATGGAATACATATTTATAATAAAAATACTAAGAGGAGGAATGGTTTCCTGAAAATCCCCCTAAAAAATGAAGGGCTATAAAAATAGTGGCATATTATAGACTGAAAGAGGGAAAGAATCATCCAAATTCTTACCTTAAAAAAGTAGGCATTACATGACAGAAAGAATACCTAGCTGGAGCTCTTGGGAAAGCTTACGGTTCCATAACAAATTAGTGGAGCAAGCCCCATGGAGTAACTAACACCCAGAGATAATTTTGATAAGGATTTGAAAAGAAATTTTCAAAACTGGGGG
>CM076573.1:810536888-810653205 GCA_034641835.2 Pinus albicaulis | reverse complement strand
ACACATTTTCTTTCTTTAAGAGTAGTCCTTAGAATATTGCATTAAGGATTTTTAGTTTGCATTAGGTTAGTTGCACTGTAAGTATTTTTAGTCTTTTTTGTAGATTTTGAGTGTGTGAGTATGTGTTTTGAAAAATAAAAGAAATTTTTGTTTTCTTAGTTTGTTTGTAGAAATCTCTTTCATCGAAGAAAAAGAGCTCATCTTCATGTAGCCAGGTTTTCTATTGGTTTCTTCTTGCGTCGAATAACATCATAAGTTGAAATTAAATTTTACGCTTGAATTAAAAAAAACCATTAAAATAAAGCACTAAAGTTAAAATGAACTAGAATTTTTTGATTTGTCATATATACATAAACTAGTCTAGGTCATTTAGGGCCTTGGAATAGATGTGTGGAGGGTTAACTCTTAAAGACCACTCTAAAATTAAACATAGAAGTTGATTAAAAGAGTGAAATCCAGTGTCATTAAGTTGTTTGGGAAAGATCTTCTTATATAGGAGCTAAGCACAAGGGCGAGTGTAAGAATGGAAGAGAGATACCTCCTCTCCTACTTGTTGGATCCATGCCAAATAATGTTCCGCCTGACTTCCAATACAAACTTGTGACCTTAGTTTCCATTCTTAGGGAACGTATAGGTGACTACGGGAGGGGAATACCCATGGTACTTGAGACATACACTGTATCAATCTCATTATTACTTCTAGAGGGTGCCCTTGTGAAGATCGGGGACTTGCACCGGCAAAGGATTTTGTATGGAGGTCAACGTAACTGTTTATGTTACCGTCGCTAGTATGTATAGGGTATAATTACCCAAGGCTATTTTTGGAAGGTCCTTATATTCACTTTCTTGTATTTTGGTATCTGGTTTTAATCACCCGGAGAAGAAATACCTGAAAGTAGTTTTATTGGTTGTATCTTTAGGTACATTTCATTGAGTTCTCTTTGTTCCTACATTTCCATAGATTTATAATTTTTTGAGTCTTTACAAAGTTCGATTATTAATTAAAAGTGGTTGATCGACCAGTTCGTCAGTCCAGGAGGCTTCGTAGGCTCTCATCTGCGAGTGCTGAGCCTTCTTCTAAAAGGCGTAGGATCAATTCTGCTAATGATTTCAAATCAGTGGAAGCAAACACATCGAAGATTGATCCTCCACTTAAGGCTATAGTTTCACAGGGTGGAACTAGTGTAAGTCGTGATTTGGACATGAACACTCTAGTCCTTTCTAGGATTTTGTTCTAGTTGGAAGATGAGGTTGAGGTAGAAGAGATTATCGAGCCCCCCATGAATCCTTCTTCACCTCTTTCTCCCAATTATTTGGGATGCCTTCTAGTGTAATTCCTTCTGTTCCTTTAAATGTTTCATCTGTTTTTTCCACAATAATGATTTCTATGGCTAGTGGTTCAACATGTTTCCACGGTTTTCCTTTTGGAAGTGGTCATATACCTCATTGTGACTCTTATTTGAACATAGGATGAGTGCCTTTATCCGCTCAAGGTCAAGGTTTTAATCCTTTTTAAGGAGGTCAAGGATGGACTAACCCTGCTTTTAGTGGTTTAGGAACCGGGAATTAGTATGTTTTTGGTCAACAGGGGAACCTGTATTTCTCCTCCATAGGAACCTCTCAGGGTTTTTATCGTTTAGAGAATGCGTGGAACACTTACCAAGGGATCTCTTCTCCTTTTAATACTTCACTTGGGGGAAATTTTCTTGGCTATGGTAACCCTTCGATAAGAGGTGGCCATAATCCGAATTTTTCTGGACCACAAGGTTTTCCTTATGGTTTAGTTTCTTCTACGAGCAATCCATGGCAACCTAGTACCTCTATGAATCTAGGATATTATTTTCTTAACGTTAGGAATCCTACTCATTGTGGGTGGAATTCTCAAGTTCCTCCACGCTTACCATTCCTGGAAACCCTAAATTTTCTAGATCTTTCAAAATTGACAAATGACCTGATCCGATATAATCTGGTTTGGCCTTCGGTTCCCACCAAACTTCCATCGGATATTCCAAATTTGAAGGGAATTCTGGAGAGGATCTAGCTGACCCAGTAACAACATTCCATTTATGGTGTTCATCCAACTCCCTTATTTACGATTCAAATAGGTTGAGGTAGTTCCAACGCATCTTAGCTGGAAATGCTACGAAGTGGTATATAGAGCTTGGTGGGGGTAACTTTGATTCATTTGACGAATTGGCTACTATGTTGTTTAACCATTTTCAGTTTCCCGTTCGACATGATCCTAGAACTGAGCTATTGGCTAGTTTCCAACAAGATATGTCAACTCAAATTTATAACCATATTCAGGAATGACGAAGAAGAAAGAGGCTCATTAAGGCTTATTTTCCTAATGAATTCCTTGAATGGATTCTAAAAGCTTTACATCCCAATATTTCTAAGGTTGTTTCACTTTCCGGAGTGTTCACTGAAGAACATGCCATATTTAGAGCCCAACAATTAGAACTTATATATTCTCAATCTAGAATTCTCTATAAGATTTTGCGTGATGCTCCTTAATCCAAGATTGATTTAGCCAAACCCAAGAATGGTCCCCATGCCGACGAGCTAGTCGAATCGATCAATAACAACAGGACTAACCTGTTCATTCAATTGCAGCAATTGTCTTTACAAAATTATTCTTTGATTCAGGCATCGCCATCCTTTCCTATGCCTTCTTAACCATGAACTATTAACACTGTCCAATCTTTGAATCCTAAAGGAAATCAACAATCCGATGGGAATAAAAAGGGACATGGTAAGAAGAAAGATAATGATGGGAAGGGAAATGCGAACAAACCCTGTAATGATGCTAGGTAGGGTAAAAAGGAGTCAAAAAAGAAAGTTATGTTTCCTTGGAAATTTTTAAATGGAGACCATTTAACTCATATTTTCCCTAAGATTTAGGATTCTTAGCGCTTGTTAGCATAACAGGGTTCTTCTAGCTACCAGGTTGTTCTGACTAGGGCCTTTTCCCCACGGGCAACAAATTCTTGATGGTGTGAATTATAATACTGGAACCTCCACTGGGGGAGATCGGTAAGGGTGTAATATTCCCAATTAGCCCAAGCTAATTGGAATACACAATTTTGTTTCATTTTTATGTTTCATGAATAAAATTGTAAAGGAGGATCAAGAAAACTTCAAATCAGAAAAATAAATCAATGCCACACGTGAACAAAGTTAAATCTGGGCTATTTACATAAGCACACTTAGGTGTGAAAGAGGCTGGATCATTTGAACAAGTCAACCAGGACCAAATCAACAACGCTGTCTAGATACAGTGAATCTCCTATATGCACAACGCAATTTTAGTTGGAGGCTCCACATGTGAAAGGAGCTAAATCATTGAGATGGTTTAGGGTTTGGCATGACTTTCATCTTATAAAAGGAAGAGGAGGAAAACAGAAGAAGGTTGTTGATTGAGTATATTTCTGAATATATTGTCTATTTAGACATATATCATTCTCTTGCTGTTTAGATGAGAATAGTGTTGTTTAGCACTAGTGTGTTCCTGATCGGGAATCCCACCTCTTCCATTGAGTAGCTCTTGGAGGAGTCTTGTTGATATTGTCCACTATCAGGCATTTGGCCAAGCTTATCTTCCAACTACAATGAAAATCCTGTTTAGGGTTTGGTTTTCCTTGTAATTTGCAACAAGTGGAGGCTAGATCTACTCAGATCTAGGCCAATATAGTGCTTCTTCTCAGTGGGAAAGCCTTCCATCCCCTTGATAAGAGAGTATTAGACCTTTGGAGCTGCATTTTCATATCTTGGCATCAGGCCAAACTAGTGCTAGAGCCTGCAGTGCAGTTTACCTTCTAGGACTGCATTATTTGCAAGTGTACAGTTGCAGGGTGTTTTGACACACATTTGGAGGAGAGATCTCTAGTGTTGGGGTTCTGCCCTTCACTATGGTGATCCATGGATTATACTTCTGATCCATGTTATGTTAAGATATAATCTGCTCACTATTGTATTTATCTTCAGAAATTTTTGAATATTACTGCAGATCTGCAACTTTAGATCTCAGATCTACTCTTTGTGTCTCATGTTTTGCTCAAAACCCCAAGGGGAATTTGTAGAGGAGATATTATAGTGTACAGATCTGATATAGATATAATATTTTGTACATAGATCTACTCTAGATTTGGAGTGTAATATACAGTTGCTGCAGCTCTTTAAAATAACGCCGTCAAGCCATTTTTCAGTCAATACATGTGTTGCAGCCCCTCTTTTTAAGGAATTTCTTCTATTCTTGTCTTCTGTATCCTTTTGTAAATTGTATGGGCCTCATTATGGATCTGATATATTGTTTTATATATTAATTTTGACCCTTCTTATTGGTCTCTTGCTATTGCTCAGAAAAACTGCGTTATTTTCCTGCAGTATTGTTGCATATTGCTGCAGCCCCACTCTTGAGTGCTTTCTAGCCATACTAGGTGTGGGAGGTTTATTTACCCCACCTAGTTTGATTTGTTTTTTCTATCCTCTTGGATTTAAATGCTAGATCTCTATATCTAAGGGATCCATGAGCTACAAATTAATTTCAGTGCACATACTTCTGAAAAAAGCATTATTCTAGCAGGTATTGCTGAATCTTCCCTTTTGGGGATATTACAGTGGTATCAGAGCAATCATCTTGGCACAACCTGTGACTTGCTTACTTAAAGAGCCAATATGTCTTCAGAAGAAGATGAAACTCTCACTGGCGGAGAGAAGAGGTATCTAAAAAGAAGACAGAAGAAATTTGATTACACCAATGATGATAAAGACAAGGGAAAAGCCCCTAAATTGGAAGTGATGAAGATGGAAAGGAGTTTACAAAAACCCTTTTGAAAGCCATGCAAGATCTTGCTAGAGTGATCAAAGAGATGAGATTGGACAGAATCAAGGAATCTTCTAAAAGATTTCATCTTGGAGAAATCTCTGGAATGTCTCACCACTGGAATGATCAACCAGTGAATCAGCCACAAGCTCCACAACGCTCTACCATGCCTACTTTTTTGGCTGTGGAAAATGAAGGGCCTCATGGGAAAACATCCCTTGAAGACTACTTTGAAGAATATGAGTCTCAGAATCAGAGATTTAAGGACCACTTGAGTTTTCAAGAGTTTTGTCACCTCAAGGACAAAAGAAGACCAAGGCATCAACATAGAGATGGTGGATTCACTTAGAATCATGATCGACATCACTCTATGGGTAGATTCTTTTTACCCAAGTTTGACGGGTCATCCACTTGTTCTACCAAAGCATGGGTAGAAAAAATGGACATCTACTTTCAGTTGAACAAAGTCCCTGAGATGGAAGCTATCAAGATTGCAACGCTGCACTTTGAAGGTGAAGCACACAACTGGTGGTTCCATGGCTTGTCTACATTGGGTCATGCTAATGTGACTACCTATTATGAGTTCACTAGAAGACTGGTGGAGAGGCTTTACAGAAATTATCCAGAAGCACCTTTCATGATCCTTGCAAATTTGAAGCAGTCAGGTAATACAGAGTCTTATATCTCTGAATTTTTGAGATTATCTGTTATGGTTCTTGATTTGTCTGCAGCAAGAAGGGTGTACATGTTCATCAATGGCTTAGATGAACCTATGCATGGGTTGGTTAAATATACCAAGCCCACTACCTTGCATGATTCCATTGAGAGGGCTAGAGACTTTCAAGATGCCTTGCCAAAAGCAAAGGCAAAATTTCAGAACAGGCCCTCTTTTCCTTCTAAAGGAAAGGAAGAGAAAGATGCTCCTTCAAAGGGGAGCTCATATAAGGAGCCTCTTGATGATGAATTCCGGAGAGATCTAAGAAAGAGGAAGCTTTGCTTCACTTGCCAAGAACCATGGGTACCTGGACATAGATGTGCTGCTGGTAAAGCACATTACATAGAGGTCTTCTTAGATCTTGAAGAAGATGAAGATGATGAACCAAGGAGGGGTCACAACGCTGAAAATTTTGAAGGAGATCCAACACCATTAGGATATGGGAATGGAGAATTTGCTCCTATTGGACTTGAATCTTTGAGAGGAGTACCTAAGTACTTGACCTTAAGAGTTCAAGGTTCAATCATCAATCAGAGGGTTTCTGTGTTGATTTATAGTGGGGCTACCCACAATTTCATTGATGCCCATCTTGTAAAAAGGAGGACAATACCCACTGATTCTTTTGAGGGATTCTCAGTTTTTGTCCCAGGAGATAGAATAATGCAATGCATGCATTATGTCCCATCACTTTCAGTCACCATGGGATCCTACACTTTGGTGGATCACTTATTTGTAGTTGACACACCAGACACCAATGTTATTTTGGGTGTTCAATGGTTGATTAAATTGGGGAAAGTCACCACTGATTGGGAGGATTTGCAAATGGAATGGGTGGACAAGAAGAGTGGTGCACCTCAAATGATCAAAGGCATGCATACTTACCCCTCACACAACACTTCCACATAGAAAACATAGATGGATTTGTGTAGTGGAAGCAAGAACCTCACTGTCCCATCTATTATGTTCATGAGATTTCTGTAAGGGACACTCTTATCTAGTGGAAAACCACCTTGGAGGCCATTTGATTTAGTTTTGGTGAGATATCTCTCACTGCTTGATGCTCCAAAATCAGATCCAGGAGGGATGGGAGCATTAGAAGACATAGCTACAGTACTGGAAGGCTTGGGAAAACACAAGAAGGAGGGGGAATTTCTTCTCTCATCATCATGACCCACCTTCATTTCTGATTCTGCGTTGTTGGAGGAAAAGAAGGGAAGGTATGTCCTTCCTACATGCACCTTTGGCATAAGAGATGTCAAAGAGAAGACCAGCAACATGAAATACATTCCTATTGATGTATCATCAGCACTGTCATTGTTGGGGAGTGTATATCTATATTGGAAATCCCAGCTGTTGGTGGATTAGTCCAAAGATCTTCACACTTGTATGATGCTTGATGACTAGCTGCATGAAGAGGGATATATAGTCCATGAGGGAGTCATCTATCATCATGATAGGATCTTCTTACCTAGATCCTCCAAGCTCAAGGAGAGGATGCTATGAAGGGCCTACAAAGAGTTCTGTTTCAGCCCTACCTATTCCATGAAGATCTACAACACTATCATGAGATGCTTTGAATGGGAAGGCTTTGGAGGAGAGCTACATCATAATTTTCAAGAATGCATGTGCTTTGTGGAGTTGGGGCAGCCAAGGGAATCTATACAAGAGTCATTTCAGCCATCTCTTCCTTCTTTTGAAAGAGGAGAAAAATCTATGCACAACTCCATATGTATGAGAGACATTGTTGGTGAAAAATCTGATCATGTAAAGCAAGTTTCATTTTCTGATTTGACATATTATTTCACCATGTTTATGTAGGCCATGACTCCAAGGGGGAGTGATGTATCATGTAAATCTCATGGAAAACATTGGGCCACTAAAATTTCTGAATTTTGACACTCCCTTGTTGTGCAAAGTGAGATTTTCTTTCATGATGGGTGCTTCCCAAAGGTAGCAAACATATCTCACATTTTCAGCCTAGGTGAGATGACATGTGCAGCAAGTAAGTGGTGGGGAAACCACTTACCATACCTTGATTTGATGCAGGCAGGAGATGCACTGCACTGGTATCATATCTAGGACTATGACCCACCTCCTCATGCTCCAATTTCTGTTTGTGTATTTGTAATTTTGCTTCCATACCTTGATGATATAGTTGTACTTTTTATGGGATTGTATGGAGGGAGGATGGGAAGTTTATACGTACTGCATGGGATGGAAACTCTCTATGTACCTTATGCTACATCTTTTAGAGAGAGTATTGGTTCAGCCATGTTTGTTTCAGTTGAGTTCTTGACTCCTTGTGGGATGGATTATGTAGATCTCATAATGACTTTGGAGGAAAAATTCATGGAGATTTGGATTGGTGAACACTTAGCTTGTGAAGAAATCTTGATCCTTGTTGGTGTCACCAATGGAGGAGGAGAAGTATTGCAACACTCACCCTATCAGTTGCCTGAGGACAAGCAACATTTTGGAGGGGAGGATTGTAATAGTCCCAATTAGCACAAGCTAATGGGAATATACAATTTTATTTCATTTTTCTGTTTCATGAATAAAATTGAAAAGGAGGATCAATAAAAATCCAAATCAGCAAAATAAATCAATGCCACATGTGAAAAAAGTTAAATCCGGGCTATTTACATAAGCACACTTAGGTGTGAAAGAGGTTGGATCATTTGACCAAGTCAACTAGGACCAAATCAACAACGTTGTCTAGATACAATGAATCTCCTAGATGCACAACACAGTTTTAGTTGGAGGCTCCACATGTGAAAGGAGCTAAATCATTGAGATGGTTTATGTTTTGGAATGACTTTCATCTTCTAAAAGGAAGAGGAGGACAACAAAAGAAGGTTGTTGATTGAGTATATTTTTGAATATATTTTATGTTTAGACATATATCATTCTCTTGCTTTTTAGCTGAGAATAGTGCTGTTTAGCACTAGGGTGTTCCTGATGGGGAATCCCACCTCTTCCATTGAGTAGCTCTTGGAGGATTCTTACTGATCTTGTCCATTATTAGGCATTTGGACAAGCTCATCTTCCAACTACAACGCATATCCTGTTGAGGGTTTGGTTTTCCTTGTAAGTTGCAGCAAGCGGAGGCTAGAACTACTCAGATATAGGCCAATCTAGTGCCTCTTTTCAGTGGGAAAGCCGTCTATCCCCTTGATAAGAGAGTATTAGACCTTTGGAGCTGCATTTTCAGATCTTGGCATCAGGCCAAACCAATGCTAGAGCCTATAGCGTAGTTTACCTTCTAGGACTGTGTTATTTGCAAGTGTACAGTTGCAGGGTGTTTTGACACACATTTGGAGGAGAGATCTCTAGTGTTGGGGTTCTGCCCTTCACTACGGTGATTCATGGATTATACTTCTGATCCATGTTCTATTCAGATCTGATCTGCTCACTATTGTATTTATCTTCAAAATTTTTTGAATATTACTGCAGATCTGCAACTTTAGATCTTAGATCTACTCTTTGTGTCTCATGTTTTGCTCAAAACCCCAAGGGGAATTTGTAGAGGAGCTCTTCTAGTGTATAGATCTGATATAGATCTAATATTTTGTACACATATCTACTCTATATCTGGAGTGTAATATACAACTACTGCAACATTTTAAAATAACACTATCAAGCCATTTTTCAATCAATACATGTGTTGCTGCCCTTCTTTTTGAGGAATTTATTCTATTCTTGTCTTCTGTATCCTGTTGTACATTGTATGGGCCTCATTATGGATCTAATATATTGCTGTATATATGAATGTTGAGACTTATTATTGGTATCCTGCTGCTGTTTAGAAAAACTATGTTATTTTCCTGCAGTATTATTGCATATTGTTGCAGCCCCACTCTTGGGTGCTTTCTAGCCATACTAGTTGTGGGAGGTTTGTTTACCCCACCTAGTTTGGTTTTTTTTTTCTCTCCTATTTGATTTAGATTCTAGATCTCTATATATAAGGGATCCATGAGCTACAAATTCATTTTAGTGCACATACTTCTGAAAAATGCGTTATTCTAGCAGGTATTGCTGAATCTTCCCTTTTGGGGATATTACAAAGGGGAAAATCCATCGACTGTATACATGATGAGTTCTCATGTTGATGTTGCTACAATATAACATGATTATTGTGAACCAAAATCCTCTAAGGCTAAGGCCACTCCCAATGTTCCAGAGATGCTCCATATCGAGAGGCCCATAGTTGAGCCTATACCTCAGATGCTGAAAGGCTCTCCAAAACATTCGACTATCAACCCTAATGCCAAGGATGCCCAAAAATAATCCATTTTTTAATATTTGGCTCAAAGTCCTTATGCGATGTTTGCGTTAGAGGTACTCCATTCGTGCCCAACACAAAGGAGTGCGCTACTCACTGAGACCGGGGTAATAGATCCAAAAAACTCTCTTATTGTTACATTTGACATGTCAAATATTAAGAAGATACTCCCTCATAACAAGGATTTCCAGATTAAATCTACATATTAGAAGATGAATATCTTTCAAACTATAGTTGATGAGGGATCTTCCACATGTGTAATGTCGATTTCATGTTGGAAAGATATCAGATCTCCTCAAGTTGTTCCTTCACCTACTTTCTTGAAAACATCTGATGGTCATTCTCATAGGCCACATGGAATTGTTCTAGCCTTTCCCATATGTGTTGGGGGGAAGGTGGTAAATATCGAGGTGGAAATAGTAGATGCTAATTTGGATTATAATATTTTATTTGGACAAAATTGGATTTATTAAATGGATGCCATTATATCATCATTATTTCGCATCCTTTGCTTTCCCCATGAAGGGATAATTGTAATTGTTGATGAGATGGCTTATTATCCGAAAGAATACAATGCATCCTCTCATTCTACCATTCCCTTGGTGAAGAATTCCAAGCCACTTGTAGAGAATTTAGGAGTCGAAATTTATTTCTCGTTGATGGGTACTTTTTATATTCCTTCTCCTACCGCTTGAATAAATTCCATTTCATCTTCCAAGGCACCTTCTCGAGGAGAGTTCTTTAGAAATCATTATTTTTTGAATCCTTGGCCCTTAACCTATTCTACAACCACATTAGAAGAAGGGAAAGTGGGTGGAATGGCATATCCCATGTCTACAGCCAAAATTCCTTATCAATTTATAGTTAACATTGCAGATTATGTTCTTACACCTATTTCACCAGAGAATTTGGATGGAGATGTCGCTCCGGCTTGGACCCTTGACTCTACTTCTTCTATGGACTGCCTTGATACTATTTTACCATCTGAGGAGGAAATCCTAGAAGAAATTAAGTGCATAGAAAGACAGTGGGATGAATTGCATCATCGGTCATACTTTCTCCCAGACTTGCATTAAGTTGAATCAACTTTGTCTAGCCCTTCATCAACTGGTGGTGTTCACACAATTTAAATCCTTTGGCTCTACATAGAATTATGCTAAAGATAACATGTCTATCATTTCCGAAATAGTGTCGGTGAACATCTCTAGGTATGCCAATATAATTGAGAATGTTTTCATCGGAGCTGGGTGCTCCCATGAAGAAATTCAAATTTATACCAATCTTTTCAAAGAGTTCCGTGATGTGTTTGCTTTGTTTTATGAGTAAATTCCTGGAATTGACCCATCAATAGTCCAACATGAGATCAAGACTTACAAGAATGCTAAGCCTATACAAAAAAAGATTCAACTGGTAAACCCTAGGAAAGTGACAAGTATCAAAGCCGAGGTTGAGAAGATGCTTAAGGCGAGTTTCATATGCCCCGTTCCGTTGACTGAGTGGGTCTCAAATCTATCCCTCGTTAATAAAAAACAAGGAACGATCGGCGTATGGATAGAATTTAGGGATTTAAATCAGACTTGAACAAAAGATAATTTCCCCATACCTTTTATTGATCAGATTATCAATGAATGTGTGGGAAATGAGATTTTCACCTTCATGGATGGTTTCTTGGTTATAATCAAATTACTATCCATCTTGAAGATCAACATAAGACAAATTTTATTTACCCCTAGGGTACCTTTTCTTACAAAAAGATGCCTTTTGGCCTTAAAAATTTTGTAGAAAATTTTCAGTGGGTCATTGCCTATTCTTTCCACGACATCAAACATATCATCGAAGCTTATTTGGATGACCTAACTGCTCGTTCTCAAAAGAGAATTTAACATCCTCATCATCTTCGTTTGATTTATGAGTGATGTCGTTATTATAAAATCTGATTGAATCTGAATAAATGTGTTTTTGCTGTCACATCCGGACAATTATTGGGATTCATAGTATCTACTGAAGGGATTCGCGTAGATCCTTTCAAGGTTGAGGCAATACGTCAATTGCCTCCCTCGTCTACCATCCGTCAACTTGAGAGTCTCCAAGTAAAAGCCAATTTTTTGAGGATATTTATCATCAATTATGCTGAGATCATAAAGTGATTTATGTGATTGCTAAAAAAAAGAGTTCCCTTTCTATGGGATGATTTCACTCAGAGATCATTGGATGTTTTGAAGAAAAAATTGACCTCTTCTCCTTTATTGAGTCCACCTGATTATAGCAGGGATTTCCTCTTATATCTCTTTGCAGCAGAATCAACCATAGGTATGGTTCTGGTTCAGGAAGACGATGATATCTGTGAGCACATGATTTATTATTTGAGTTGAGGTTTGGTAGGTCCTGAATTATGATACTCTCTTGTAGATAAATTAGCTTTGTCATTTTTTCATGCTCTCCAATGACTTCAACACTATATTCTTCTTATGATTTTTTTTTTCTTAGCAACTATCAACCCATTTCAATTTTTTCTTAGTAGGCGAGTGATTGGGGGAAAATGTAACCAATGGATTGTTATTTTACAAGAATTTGATCTCGATTTATTGTCAGCCAAATATAATAAATCTTTAGTGTTTGTGGAAATAATCTCAGAGTTGCCTTGTGAAGAAGAAATTGTTTATGAGGAATCATTCCCTGATGAACATCTTTTCCTTATTTCTTCACAAGATCCTTGGTATGGAGATATTATAATATATCTTCAGACTTCAAATTTTCCTCTCATTTTTTCAAAGAATGAGCGAAGAAAATTATATCACTTAGTTAAAAGTTATATTATTATTGGTGACATATTATATCATTGCGAAATTGATTTAATCCTCCGAGGATGCTTAACCCTAGAAGAAGTTGAGTCAGTGATAAATTATTTCCATAGTGGAGCTTGTGCTTGTCATCTATCTGGGCTTGCTATTGATCTGAAATTGTGAGAACAAATTATTTCTTATACAGAGATTGACAGTAGGGGGCTTTTACTGGTTATTTCACCTTTACAAGAAAGGATGAAACCAGAAGCTTCTGGCCCACAAACTGGCTCTGCCTAAAGAAATATAATGTAAACACTAAAATAGATCCAATCAATGAAAGTATTTTTTTATGTGCAAAGTATTCATTAATCAAAATTTTATGTGTGAATAAGCAAGTTCAAGTATTCTGCAAAAGAAGTAATGTGGTTTGAAGTGAAAATAAGGAGTTGTGTTCACTATATAAGTCTGATTGGGAAAAGTATACTTATGAAAAGTTACTGTTTAATGAAGCAAAATCTGAAATATAACAGCAAAAATGTACATCATAACAGTAAGCATTTGTTTATGCAGTTCACCCCTCTCTTGGGCTACCTCTGCTTGGTCCAAAAGCCTCTAATTAGGCTTTTCCCTCTTTCATTAATGCTCAAATTAAGAATTACACTGTGTAGAAAGCCTCAAAAGGAAAAATTATCTGCAAATTCAGAAACAGAGGACTGGAATCAGTATAAATCGACTATTCATTCACCTCCAATGGATGAGTATAGTCCAACACAGCTGATCTTTCATTAGGCCCTAGTGGCTCCAAAACAAAAATCGCTGATAAAATCACTGATAGAGAACCCTAATGGCTCTTCCACCTATCCCCATAGCTCCAGAATGCTTCAATACCCCAAAATCAAAATTTTTTTTGTCCCAAATGGACTTCCCTAGCCAAAGTTATGGCTAACTGAAGTTTTGCCCAGTTAGAGCTAGGAAAGCTCCACCAAATGTGGTGGAACTCCAGATAGCTCCGATAAATATGGAGGTTGGCGCTAAAGTTGGGGGACCGCCGAAAGTATTGCCGAAAGGAGGTGCTAATGTGTAGCTCCACGTGACTGCACCGAACGGAGTTCATAAATGAACTTTGAGTTTAATGCGGCGTTGGTTAAGGTTTAAACCCGCATTATTAAAGGCCTTCCGCCCCGGGCGCATGTCCATGGGACCACGACCCAAACAAAATATAAAGTTTAAATAATATTCCGAATCCAATGGTTTCAAAAAATTATTTCCGTGGCCCAACGGTCGGGTCGCCCGGTTGACTCCGCCCCGACCCGGTTTCAAATCCTGTCGCGTCCAAAACAAATTTTTAACGCCCGTTTCATTCCACCTTGGGGCCACGTGGCGGCCTCCGGGTTGGCCACGTGGCACCCTTTCATTGGATGCCTGCAGAATATTTCGCAGAATATTTTGTGGAATATTCCACAGAATATTCCCAGAATATTCTATGGAATATTCTTTTTTTAATAATTTTTTTTTATAAAGTCAAATTTTGGCCATTTTTTAACTGAAATTAGCAAACTTCAAAGCTGAATATCTTGCTCATACGACGTCGGTTTTCAGTGCCGTTCACGTCTACAGGATCATTTTTCCGAGCTCTTTCCATTAGTTCTAGTTCAGACCAATTCTGAGAAAATTTATTTTTGAGCATTTTTCTACAAGAGACTTGATCTCCTGATCACACCTCCCAGATGGGAAGCTTTTGGACCCCAAAATCTCTCTGATTACTGAAACTGATGATGTGGAGACTGATTCTGAATAACTGAAATCTTCCTGATTTCATCAAATGAAGCTTTTGAGAAAATGATAATCTGTCTCTGGAATCAACTGATCGACCATTGCTAAGATTGACAGAGTCATGATGCAAATGATTAAAATTTGCAGAACATCAATTGTAATCTGTAGAAAACAAAATTTTTCTACACTGATCAAACTTCCCAGAAGACTTAAAATAACTTTCACCTTGCAAACTGTTCCCATGGCGAATTCTACCATTCTGAAACCAACTTTTTCCCATGCTGAATTGTGTGTCCGTCTTGCTTGCACTGCTTTGCTTTGACACTTCATTCACTGCATTGGCTGACCCAAAAGGTAATTTTCACAACATAACATCATCTTATTTCAAAGAAAAACTGTTATCAAACTGAGACATATCATTAGAAACATCATAAAAAGGAGAACGCTCAAAATATGGTCATTTCAACATTAACAAAGTTAGACTTTGACTTGCATTAATCAGTCTTTTCAATTGACTCGCATGGAGTAAAGAAGATTCCAGCTTCTTCTTGTGAGATCTCACAATTTACTCTTTACCATCTTTGAACAAGTGATACTTGTTTTCATGTCGATGAAAGATAGCCTTCCTGTCAAATAAGTAAGGACTTCCCAAAACAATACCTGAGATATCAAGCGGCACCACATCAAGTTCTACTGTGTCAATAAAGTGTGCAGTTATTGCAAAGCGCAATATGCACTTCCTTGAGACTTGCAAATTGGCATCCTTGCATATCCATCCAAGTGGATAAGGCTTTGGATTGGAATGGTCTCAAGTTTAAGCTGCTTGACCAAGTCTTCAGATATAAGATTAGCCTATGACCCACTGTCAAATAGTGTGTCAATTTTGGTATGTTTTGAAATTACCCTCACATGGAAAAGCTCTATCCTCCTCTTTTCCTCATGTGTATCTTTGTGACAATTCAAAGAGCTATAACTGGGAATTGTGTCTTGCACCACTTCTTTCCCCTTAATGTTCTTTAAAACCATGGCTATGCTTTTTGTCTCATCTCCTGAGTCTGACCCTAAGTCTTACTCAACTGTTGCTACAGTTTTCTCCTTTTCTTTGGTCTTGTTTTTGTTCTTGTATTTTTTTGGTTTCAGTTCAGGATGAAGCTTCCAACAATGATCTTCATCATGACTTGTCTTCAAACAGTTCTTGCAAAAGAACTTTCCTTTTTATTTTCTTGAATTTGCAATTCTTTTCTTTCCTTTGTTTTTGAAATTACTATTCTCATCAAAAGTATTCTTTCCTATAGCTTCTAAATGTGTAGCCTGGACACAGACTTCATCTAAGCTGGTAGGATTAAACATTAGAATAGTATGTTGTAGGTAATTGTGAAAACCTCCTATGTATTTCAACAGGGTGTCTTGACTTTGTAAGTCTACTCCAAGTAGAAGTGCTCTCCTTCTAAACTCTTGGGTATAATCTTGCACATTTTGACCCTTAAGTTGCCTAAAATTTTTCCAATTCATGATTGCTTTCTGAATATGAGCAAGAGGACAAAACTGTTTCTTAATAGCAGTAATAAACTCATTCCAAGTTAGAGTTATCTTACCACGCTTTTTGATTTCCTCCCTGGTCTTGGCTTCCCACCAAATCAAAGCTGCTCCATCCATTCTCAAAGAGGCTAATTGGATTTTTGTTTCATCATCATGCAAATTCTGAATTCTTAGATAGACTTCCAGTTGTCTAATCCAGTTATCCAATTTTTCTGCATTCACATCACCATTAAACATCGGCAACTCAAACTTCACATCAAGCTTTAACAAAGGATTTTTAAGAATTTTTTCTATTTTGTGTGACTGATTAACAGAAGTTGAAGAGGATGATGTGGAGGAAGAGGATGATGATGGAGATGGTGGATCACCATTTCCTCCATTCCCTTTCTTAGACTCATCTTTGTCTTTCTTTCCTCCTGAAGAATCTCCTCCTTCTTCTTGGTTTCTAGACCCTTCTCCAAAAATCCTATCATTTCTCTCCTGGTATAGGATCCTAACCATCTCAGTCATGTCCAAAAAAGCTTTTCTAAAGACTCTTTCTTCTTCCTTGGGATCCATTTCCTCATGTACTTCTCCTTCTCTGGAAGACATGTTTGTGGCTGATTCTAAGGCTAATGAGGATGAAATGGAAGGTGGAGATAATGGCACCCTAGCCCTCCTTGGTTGAGGATTAACTTGTGCTCTAACCAATTGACCTTCCCCTCTTTTCAATTTCAGCCTAGTAAGCATCAAATTTTGCAGAATAACACAATCTTCCTGCAAAAATTTCACAAACTCTTAAGCAAAACCTAGAGATTTGATACCAATCTGATCTGAAATTGTGAGAACAAAGTATTTCTTATACAGAGATTGACAGTAGGGGGATTTTACTAGTTATTTCACCTTTACAAGAAAGGATGAAACCAGAAGCTTCTGGCCCACAAACTGGCTCTGCCTAAAGAAATATAATGTAAACACTGAAATAGATCCATTCAATGAAAGTATTTGTTTATGTGCAAAGTATTCATTAATCAAAATTTTATGTGTGAATAAGCAAGTTCAAGTATTCTGCAAAGGAAGTAATGTGGTTTGAAGTGAAACTAAGGAGTTGTGTTCACTGTATAAGTCTGATTGGGAAAAGTGTACTTATGAAAAGTTAATGTTTAATGAAGCAAAATATGAAATATAATAGCAAAAATGCACAGCATAATAGTAAGCATTTGTTTAAGCAGTTCACCTCTCTCTTGGGCTACCTCTGTTGGGTCCAAAAGCCTCTAATTAGGCTTTTCCCTCTTTCATTAATGCTCAAATTAAGAATTACACTGTGTAGAAAGCCTCAAAAGGAAAAATTAGCTGCAAATTCAGAAACAGAGGACTGAAATCAATATAAATCAACTATTCATTCACCTCCAATGGATGAGTATAGTCCAACACAGCTGATCTTTCATTAGGCCCTGGTGGCTCCACAACCAAAATCGCTGATAAAATCATTGATAGAGTGCCCTGATGGCTTTGAAACCTGTCCCCCTAGCTCCATAATGCTTCAATACCCCAAAATCAAAAAACATTTCGTCCCAAATGGACTTCCCTAGCCAAAGTTATGGCTAACTGAAGTTTTGCCCAGTTAGGGCTAGAAAAGCTCCACCAAATGTGGTGGAACTCCAGATAGCTCTGATAAATATGGAGGTCGGCTAAAGTTGGGGGACCACCGAAAGTACCGTCGAAAGGAGATGCTAACGTGTAGCTCCACGTGACTGCACCGAATGGAGTTCATAAACTAACTTTGAGTTTAATGCGGCGTTGGTTAAGGTTTAAACCCGCATTATTAAAGGCCTTCCGCCCCGGGCGCGTGTCCACGGGACCACGACCCAAAAAAAATATAACGTTTAAATAATATTCCGAGTCTGATGGTTTCAAAAACTATTGCTGTGGCCCAACGGTCGGGCCACCCGATTGACTCCGCACCGACCCGGTTTCAAATCCTGTCGCGTCCAAAACAAATTTTTAACGCCCATTTCATTCCACCTTGGGGCCACGTGGTGGCCTCCGGGCTGGCCACGTGGCGCCCTTTCATTGGCTGCCTGCGAAATATTCTGTGGAATATTCCATGGAATATTCCCAAAATATTCTGTGGAATATTATTTCTTTAATAATTTTTTTTTATAAAGCCAAATTTTTGCCATTTTTTAATTGAAATTGGCAAACTTCAAAGCTGAATATATTTCTCATACGGCGTCGGTTTTCAGTGCCGTTTGCATCTACAGGATTGTTTTTCGGAGCTCTTTCCAGTCGTTCTGGTTCAGACCAATTCTGAGAAACTTTATTTTTGAGCATTTTTCTACAAGAGACTTGATCTCCTGATCAGCTATAGCCCAAAAAATCTTGCGTTCAGGCTATTTTTGGCCTTTGATTTTCAAATATTGTGTTGAAGCAGTCAAAGAATGCCACCCTTTTCAGGTTTATACTCGAAAAATGCGCGCCCATCCAACTTCACTTTTTCCTGTTATCAATGTCG
This sequence comes from Pinus albicaulis, assembly GCA_034641835.2. Taxonomy (NCBI): domain Eukaryota; kingdom Viridiplantae; phylum Streptophyta; class Pinopsida; order Pinales; family Pinaceae; genus Pinus; species Pinus albicaulis. The sequence goes on along the minus strand of CM076573.1, from coordinate 810,634,794 downwards.
GTCCATTCAGAAAGTAGGGCATTGATTTTACAACTTGCAACCTGCCTTTGAAAAAGGGTTATTAATATATTATTATAGCAGTGGACTACTTTACTAAGTGGGCCAAATCTATGACCACTTTTGTGAATGATGGTGAAACAACAACCCTATTTATATTCAACCAAATCATTTCTCATTTCGGTATCCCAAAGGAGATTGTCACTGACCATGGCAGTCATTTCCAGAATAAGATGATGGTTGAATTGGCTCTCAAATTGGGTTTCTGGCAGGAGCATTGATCTCCTTACTATCCTCAAGCTATTGGTCAGGTGGAAGCCATTAATAAATCCCTGAAAGTTATCCTGCAAAGGAAAATTAATAAATATCGATCCAATTAGCATATCATGTTATATCATGTTCTTTGGGAATAATGGATGTCGGTTAAAACTGTTATGGGTTTCACTGCTTTTCAACTAGTTCATGGTTTGAAATCAATATTCCCTATGGAATGTGAAATTCCTTCTCTTAAATTTGTTGTAGAAATTCTTCCAGACACTTCTAGTCTAGAGGAATGCCTCGTTCAGTTGGAACATCTTGACGAGCAGCGCCAGGACGCAACCAAAATTAATGAAGCTCGTAAAAAGAGAGTGAATATACAATATGATAAGGTTGTGTGTCCTAGGGATTTATATGAAGGTGACCTTGTCCTGGTCTATGACCAAGAAAAAGACACCTTGGGGGCAGTCAAATTCAAACCCATGTGGTATGCTCCTTTTATTATTAAAAAGGTCTTGAAAAAAGGAGCTTACGAATTGGTTGATTTTTATGGAAATGAACTGGCGGAGCCCAAAAATGGGCTATATCTTAAAAATTATTATGCCTAGTATTTTTCCTATAATTTTCTTTGTTTTGTAGGTATTGTATATATTTGTGCATATCTGTCTATAGGTTTCATAGTGATATCGATATTTTTGATCTTCTTTGGCAGGTATCGATGGATGATTTGGTATATGTAGGGTTTTCCGATGGTGCTAGTCGACATACTTGGAATTTGGCTTCTGTTACTTGGGTGATTTAATATCCATCCAGTCAGTTGTTGGTTTCAAGAGGCATATGTATCGACCCTGATTCAAACAATTTTGTCTAATCTACTACTGTTATTAACTTACTATCTGAAGTAATATATCTTAGTATTGATTCATTAGCAGAGTACTTGGATTCACAATTGGTGGTGTCTTATTTAAACAACATCTATTGTGTGAAAGATCCTTATTTATATCGCCAATTTATGAGAGTGCATTTAAAAAAAATATCATTTAGTTTTATCACATGTATTCATATATCATGATCAGAAAACTCATTTTCTGATTCCTTAGCTAATCAAGCATTAGATTGGCATATTAATCATTCATCACATTAAAATAAAAAATAATAAAAAATCATTTGTATATATGGTCGTCACATCATGAAACCGTTTATATATAGATAGAAGTTATATGTCCAAAATGTTATACGAAATCAGGATAAAAATGTCCTACAAAATTAGGGCTTAAGCCAAATCATGTCCATAAAAATGATTAGGTCATGTATAATATATATTTGTGGGCCTTGCCCTGGATGTGCGTCTCGAAGGAAGACGATGGCAATAACCACCCATCGGAAAATATGCACCCAATCTTGGGGTGCTCCTACCACGCGTATCTATATCGCCTCCAGCAGATCCTCTACTGCTGCCATAGGTACTTGGCGAGTCAAACTCTCCAAGTTCCTTTGAACTGCATGGAGAACTCTCTCGTTCTCAGAAATGATACTCTCTGCATCTCTTCCGTGACGCTTGTGCCTGGGTAGAACCTCAGGTCTTATTGGTCCACATATGTATGATGATCAAAAAAATTTGTAAGAATTTTTGTCTCATCAAAAAAGAATTTCAATTTATATTTTTGAAATACAAAAAAAAAAAATAATAATATTAAAATCTTAGAAACATTAATTTTACCAATGGCACCCCATGCAGTGGTAGGTGGAATTACCAGATCTGGATCTGCCCGGAAATCCATGCCCGCATATGTGTAGTCCTCGCTAGCAATGACTTGTTCTTCCCACCAAATGAAAAAATCATCATCGAATGTTGTTCTAGGGACCTCACCACCCCCTAGTATCTTCATTAAATCAACCCATCTAGATATCCATGGATCTCTTGGGCTGATGATGGTGGAAATCACTTTGGGTCGAAGTCATGGTAATATCTCAAAAAAGAAAGTACAAAGAATAGTACCATACCCATTTTTTTTTCTTACTCTTCTTGATTTAAGTTAGCTTCTTTTTCATATTGGTTAGAAGGGTTGTGCACCAGTAAAAAAATATGGTAAGGAAATCCACTTCCAAACTCATTGTAACACGAGAATCTTGGTGTAATGAAGCTGACCCAACTACCCTCACAATGGTAAAAAGGAGAATCTTTAGGGGTTGTTGGAGCAGGGTCTCCCAAAGGCTATGAATTTTGTCCATTTTTGTATAATTTTGTACTTTTTAGTCTAACGCAAAGGTTTTGGGGTCAGTCAAAGCCCCTAACACATTGTAAATGGGTCAAGGGTAGACCAAGAGTCTGCAAACCACAGTCTGCGGACCATTGGATGCATAGGCTAAATCGCTATAAATAAATGAAACTTTTTGAGTCATAGGCAGGAATGAATAGAGATTGATGCAAAGTATGAATTGTTAGATATGTGGTAGGGTTGTTTGGGTTAGGACTCCTTCTGGCTGTGTGCGTGTAGATCCTTTGTCCTGATATGTGCGGACCCTGCTGGCTATGTGCGCAGGTGGTAATTGGGAATGTAAGAGGATTTTGGGTAATGATATATATGTGCGAAAGTATTGTGGATATATGATGTTATCTGAATCTATTCTGTTATGGTTGATGTGAACTTGAGTTATATGAGTATGTATCTGTTAGTAGCTGCGAACTATCTGTGTTTATGATACATGTATCTGTGATCTATTAATTCATTGTGATTATGTTGTTCTATGATTATAGTTGATAGTACGCACGTGGATGCGAACCTGTTAAATAGATCTCATAAGTTGTCTTTTGGGTATTTATTGAGATTCCTACGAATAGCCTCTGCTGTATAGATCTGATAGTTACGGACCAACTTGACTTACCTACCCTCTCCCAGGGTGCGGAAACCTAGTTCCAGCACCCTCCCATACTGCTTCGGGTGAGACTTTGGCCTACGCAAGCAGGTGACTGTCGAAAGGGCCAGTAGTATAGGGTTTGTTGGCAAACCTTAACCTCCAAACCTGGGTCAGGACCCCTCAAGCCAACAAGGGCAGTCTCTCCACATCCTTGATTGGGATCTGTGAACCTACCTTCTTGGTGTTTTTGGGGTAGTAAATGAGAATGTAATCATTCACATTAAGGCCTCCTCAGACCTTCCCTTGAAAATTGAATGGCTCTCCTCTCCGAGAAAGTTCGGTAAAGAAGTATATGTCTTCTACTTCAATGAAAAAGGGAATATGATCAATCATGAATTCATCTTCTTTTGGATCTCAGTAGTTCAAGAGCATCTCTAGCAATTTTGTGTTGGTTTTCAAGTTTGGCATTTTGAAAAACTTTAACAATCCAAATCCTCTCAGTGCATCCAGTGATAATGGATCATTTATAACCTCATTGTCTTCATTGTGTTCTCTTGCCCTCTAGCTAATTTTCATCCTGCAAATTCAAGCATTTTCATGCATTAAAACCTGTAATTTTAGATCTTGGACTGCTCGTACGCTGTAATATCCATTTTTCAGGATTACTCATAAATCATGCATCAAAAACGCATTTCCAGCAACAAATGAAATAAAAAAGTGAAATGGACTCTTGGATCCCATATATTAGTCAATATAAATTCTAAATCCAAGAATAGACCTAAAACAAATCAGACTAGGTGGGCTAAACAGACCTCCCACACTAGTGTAGCTAAAAATGGTGAAAAACCCCAAGACTACAAAATGTCGGAGCAACTGCTCAAGGGACTGCACAGTCTAAGAGAGGGTTTACACATAAAATTATAGGAGAATCATAGATCTACTCATATATTGGTAAATAATTCTGAAGTACAAAGATCTAATCTCCTGTACAAAATACAAGATAAACCGATAAGGGTTTCTTGTCAAACACTCTATACATAAAATGTGATATTCAGGAAATGACTGAATAATCACTGCAACATTGAAGTACATGAGTGAAAAATTCTGAAATATGTTTGATCTGATGTAGAACCCTCAAAGGCTTCCTCCCATGAAAGGATGAACCTCTCAATCACAAGGAAACACTGCAACGAAGCCACCAAACCATGCAATGACCACTGCCTCCAAAATAATGCACTCCCTAGTAGAAACAGCACTGGGAGGGTATGATAAATATGTGGTCTGATACCACAGATCTGAAATAAGCTTTGGAGCTCTCCAAACAGATCTCTCAAGTGAAGGAAACCTTCCTCCAATGAGAAACTAGCTCAGAAGTCAGGATTTCAATCCCTTCCACTGCTGCACCCAGCAACACTACACAATCTCCAAAAAAGTTGTGCTGATGAAGATGGCTGAAGCTTAGCCTGAAAACCTGATGTGGAATGATGAATGCAAACTCTCCCAATGAGCTACTCAAAGGAAAGAGGTGGGATTCCCGCCCGGGAACACCCAGTGCTAAACAACACTGCAACTTTGCTAAGGAGCAAAGCAACAAGAATTCTTGGCAGCCAAGAATAATAATCTACAACATGATGAATAATGTTGTCATCCTCTTCCTTATATTAGAATTGAGTTTTTTTTCCCTTGGCCCCACTCACTTAGGTTACTTCTAACCCAAGTTACATTTCCCTCCAAAATGTGTTATCCATCCTAGGATTCCTCCTCCACTAAAACTGCACTGTTGACTTGGTCAAAGTAGCTTCATTTTTTCTTTGTTCACACATGGAGGTGTTTTATTAAGCTAGAAATAATGTCTCCTTTCACACTTGGAGTGTTTTTACCCTCCTTAGGAGACTTATGGGGTTTTCTACCCATTTATTTACCAGCTAGAGCTGCTGCTAACTCTAATCTTCCATTTAGCTTGGAGGCTAAAATTTTAGAACATTACAGTCCTCCCCTCCAAAATATTTGCTTGCCCTAAAGAAAATGCATAAGGAGAACAAAATCTCTCCCCTTTTCCTCATGTGGCCTCCATCAATAGCCTCCATCATTGCATCAAGAGAATTTTCAAATATATTGTCATCCAATGCTTCCTTCCAAGTGTGCAAAACCAAAGTGTCTGCATCAATCAAAAGTGGAAAGTGTGAATGGAAACCTGCTAGCTGTCTCATGGCCTCAAAAAAGTAGGAGTGATGATCAACATGGTGAATGAGTGCCTCCCTCACCCATGCAATCATCCAAATGAAGTGAGTCACCATCCAACATGGTAACTCATGAAAAGTCTCTTCCACCTTGTGCTCCTGAAATGTAGGTGGGCTGAATAAGTGAACATGATAGGCAATAGGGCCTATCCCATGCTCGCCTCCTCTCCACTTATGATAAGTGTAGAAGGCATGCTGATCTTGGGCTGAAACATGATGGCTCTCCAATGGCCAGAAGAAGATTAAGCCTCCAAGGACTCCTCCAAGGACTCTTTCTCCAAAATCATGAGTCATGCCAACCCAAACCATTCCATTCAAGATGAATGGCACATAATCACCACATGGCATCCAAATCAGAAAATGGCTGAAGGTTATGTGTAAGTTTGGATGATACATATGGTCTCTATGGTGGATACAACACCGTTCTCCCAACTGCTGCTTGAGAATGTCATATGGAAAGTGGTCTTGCAACAAATTACAAGTTGTATATGTTTGTTCTCCCAAGATGGGGAAGTAAGAATCAATGTATATCAGCTGTACATATATAAAATAACAATACACTTGCCCAAAGTCATGTATAGATGGGCTACTATCATCATAAACATTGGCCCTAAAGTGACCATGAAACCCAAAAATACTCTTGCTTTTTTGAGGAGCAATGCATTGTGAAAACATGGTGAGAAAGTACAAATACTCAATAGAGTAATCAAAAAGTAAAAAAATGAATTCTCTACCATATATAGTGAGTTGGATGAAAGTGATATCCTCCCATGAGAATCTACTCATAGAAATCTGCAAGAAGAAGGGATACCTCCTCCCTTTGGAATATCTCATCCATGAGATCAAGCTCCTATGTGACAGCGTTGTAGGCCTCTGTAATAAGGCTCCATGACACCTCTCTTTGAAATTCCATATGCCAAATTCATCCACCATCATGCTGCTAAGTGAGAAGATCTTCTCCCTATAAGGAAGCCTCTTATGATCCTCTAAAACTGAAAGGTAGCATCCTTGCACCATGAATGTGCCTTTCTTCTCTTCAGACACATCATGAAAAGTATGGGAAGAATTTTTCCCATACTCTCCCAAGTGCAACCATAGCAACAAAAAATTTTGTTGCTACCTCATCTCTCCCTCATACAAGCTTCCTTTAAACAAGAACACATCAGAAATACATGGAAGCAAGATACAATAAAAACAAGTTGTCAATTGACAACTGGAGAGTGAATCTTGGTCCCTCTCATGGAACCAGCGTAGTGCACCCTTGGCCTGCATCAAAATAAGAATCAAAAAGTGCTTTACCAGCCACTTGTTTGCTGCCATAGTCATCTCATAAGATGAAAACATGAAGTCACAATATGGTGTCATTGGTGCACACCGAGAGACATATGGCTTCCCCCACAACTCATCAAAAATATAGCCAAGATCAATGCTACAAGTAGCTGCAAGTACATCATCATATAACATGCAAGAAGAAATATTTCTTCTTGTTACATCATGCTACTCAAATAAAGGAAAGAAGTAAAATACAAAACATAAAATGATACCTCCTCCATTATGTACTGGAGGTCTTGAGCTGAAATGGCTCAACCGGAAATTCTCCCTCACTCCCAATGAGTAGGAAGGTAGCTGTGACATCCTCTCTATCACCATCTAGGCTATGAATCTCTCCATATGCTGATGTATGTCATGCTGGATGCCCTCCCAAGTGAACTCCTCCATCAACTGGAAAGATGCATCAAAGTGCATAGAAGAGAAGTCCTCATGTGCTGCATGTAGCAGCTTCTCCTTCAGACTAGAAGATCTAGTCAAGAAGATCCTACCATACGAATAGATGACCACATCGCTCACCATGTATCTGTCATCTCCATCTGGGTCATCAAGAATCATGCATGCACCAAGATCCTTGGAGTACTCTACCAAAAGCTGAGATCTCCAATAAGGATCAATCCTCCTTAGTGAAAACGCTGGTGATTTGGCATGTGAAACTCCACTCATGTTGTTGCTTGCTACTTTGACATCCCCCATGCCAAAGTTCTCCTCCAAACTCTTCACCTCTCCAAAATCCAAGAGTGGTGAACCCAAAGACAATATATCTGTTATCAACTGAAGATTAGGTGGCCTCCCAGGTGGAATGCTTCCATGAAGTGAGACATCAATGTCAAGAGTAGACTGCATAGGTGATTGGGCAATCTTGCCCCTGCTTCTACAGTGCAAATCAATCCGCCTCTTCGTCGCATTGGCTCTCTGAAATAGAGAAGGGTGTATACCTCTCATCAACTGAGGCTGCTCTTCCTCCTTTCCTCCTCCTTCTAGCTGCAATGCTGCACAATCATGCTGCTCACTGATTGTGCTTGGACCTCTATGTATGAGATCCTGGGGAACTTCTTGCAAAGATACAAGAATACCTCTTGTGGGAACATGTGCTCCTCCTCCCTCTGCATGAGACACTGGATGTGCTCTAGATGTGACAACGTTGTTGCCCTCTTCTTCATCAATGTGTGTAGGCAACATCTTAACAATTGGATCCCTTTGTGAAAAGGTGATCCCCATGCCCTCTTGTTCAAGAATATGAACTAGAGGTTTTGCTGCCAACAATGTGTAATGCAAGAAATTAGCTATTCTCATGGTTTTATGAAATGGAGTTTCCTCCATCACATGTAAGGGTTTTTTTTATCAAGTTTTCCTTGCTCATGTGTCTTAGGAAGTTTTTCACCAAACCTCTCCATCAATGTTTTTAGGAATCTTGCATAAGAGAAAGTATTGGCATTCTTTAAGGAACAAGATTCAAAAATCCACCATGCATGAGCCTTACCTCTAAAATGCAGCGCTGCAACTCTGATAGCTTCATCTCTGGAAATATGGTGTAGCTGCAAGTAGGAGTTTAGCTCCTTCACCCAAGCTCCAACTGAACATGTAGGTGATCCGACAAAAGTAGATAGAAGAAATCCATCTGCATCCTGTTGCTGGCTCTTCTCCATCTGGATCTTACAAAACTCTTGGAAATCAGTATGATCTCTAAACCTCTCAGTCTGAGATTCATACTCCTGCAACAAATCACTAAGATTCATTCTCTTAGGCATTATTCCTCCTCCCATCCATCTCAGGATAGCTCTGGGAATTTGACTGCACTGTGCATCATGGAGTGCAGCTACATGCTCACACTAACCATGTGAAAATCTAGACTCAGCTCTAGAATTAACCTCCTTTGGAGATTTCATCTCCAATCTTATTTTCTTCAGCTCTCCTTGAAAGCTCTTCATAGATTTTGGAAGAAGATTTGTGAGCTTGTCTCCCTTTCTTTCTACACATACTGAAGCTTTTTGGCTTCTGTCCATCTCTCCTTCTTCTGATAGCTGGATCTCAAAGGATGTGCCAAGAGATCATGCTCCAACACCACTGTAATATCCCTTTTCAGGATTGCTCGTAAATCATGCATGAAAAATGCATTTCGAGCAAAAAATGAAATAAAAAAGTGAAATGGACTCTTGGATCCCATAGATTAGTCAATATAAATTCTAAATCCAAGAATAGAGTTGAAAAAAATCAGACTGGGTGGGCTAAACAGACCTCCCACGCTAGTGTAGCTAAAAATGGTGAAAAACCCCAAGACTGCAAAATGCTGGAGCAGTTGCTCAAGGGAATGTGTAGTATAAGAGATGGTTTACACAAAAAATGATAGGAGAATCATAGAGCTACTCATATATCGGTAAATAATGCTGAAGTACAAAGATCTAATCTCCTATACAAAATACAAGATAACCCGGCAAGGGTTTCTTGTCAAACACTCTATATATAAAATGTGATATTCAGGAAATGACTGAATAATCACTGTAACACTAAAGTAAATGAGTGAAAAAGGCTGAAAGATGTCTGATTTTATGTATAACCCTCAAGGGCTTCCTCCCATGAAAGGATGAACCTCTCAATCACAAGGAAACACTGCAACGGAGCCACCAAACCATGCAATGACCACTGCCTCCAAAATAATGCACTCCCTAGCAGAAAAAACGCTGGGAGGGTATGAGAAATGTGTATTCTAATACCACAGATCTGAAATAAGCTCTGGATCTCTCCAAACAGATCTCTCAAGTGAAGGAAACCTTCCTCCAATGAGAAACTAGCTCAGAAGCCGGGATTCCAATCCCTTCCACTGCTGCACCCATCAACACTACACAATCTCCGGCAAAGTTGTGCTGATGAAGATGGCTGAAGCTTGGCTTGAAAAAATAATGTGGAATGATGAATAAAAACTCTCCCAATGAGCTACTCAAAGGAAAGAGGTGGGATTCCCGCCCGAGAACACCTAGTGCTAAACAACACTGCAACTTTGCTAAGCAACAAAGCAGCAACAATTCTTGGCAGCCAAGAATAATAATCTACAACATGTTGAATAATGATGCCATCCTCTTCCTTATATTAGAAGTGATTTTGCTTTCCCTTGGCCCCACTCACTTAGGTTACTTCTAACACAAGTTACATTTCCCTCCAAAATTGCGTTATCCATCCTAGGATTCCTCCTCCACTAAAACTGCGTTGTTGACTTGGTCAAAGCAGCTTCATTTTATCTTTGTTCACACATGGAGGTTTTTTATTAAGCTAGAAAGAATGTCTCATTTCACACTTGGAGTGTTTTTACCCTCCTTAGGAGACTTATGGGGTTTTCTACCCTTTTATTTACTGGCTGGAGCTGCTGCTAACTCTAATGTTCCATTTAGCTTGGAGGCTAAAATTTTGGAACATTACATACACAGGTTCCCTTCATACACAGTCGCATATAGGGCTTCCAAATACAAGAATTTAATATACTCAACCTGCGTACACACAGAGTTAAAACCCAAAAATAAATTTCCTATGGTCAAAATTCTTGAAAAATACTTGAATTGCATAAGAATTTCATCAAGAAATTGAATTAGGAGATTGCTTGGAAGATTGATAGATGTTCTGGCTGAGAAATTTGGTCGATTTTGGTTACCGGGGTTTTGCTCCAGAGCTTTCTTACACTCAATGTCTAAAACATAGATGATGCTTTGTAAGTTAAAAGGTCTATTTATAGTTGAAATTTCATATTTTTTAAAAACCCAATTTTGCAAAGTTTATGTTTTATTTTTTAGAAATTTTATAAACTTTGTGACCTTTTGGCTTTGAGTTCTAGGATAGGTTGTTTTTCAGGGTAAAATGAATACTTTGAGACATTTTTTACCACTTCTATTCCATGTTCACCGACCCATCATGGAAGGTATCGCTTACGTCATTGGAATATAGGTTAGGGAAGATCACTTTTTCCGCTGTATTATGCATTCTAGCCTCCATATTGCGATATGTTTCCATAGGGTCGACCCCATTGTGTTGTGATTCTTACACCATATTTCACTTTCCGACTTATTAAATCATGACATGATGATAGAGCCATACTTTACATGGGGTTCCTAGCTAGATCCTCTCTAGCATATGTTTCCCATGCTGCAGATATTGAGTAGGCTCGAGAGTCCTCTTTAGTCCCACCATGACTTTTGCGATGAAGCTTCATTCTCATTATTCTTCGCTATCTTTTTGGATTTATACCCTAGAGGTTCCCACATGTTGAGTTGTACTGTTGCATTGGATGTTTATTATTTGTACCTTTTGGCCTCAAGCTGGCTTCACTTGGACTCATGTATAAGCCACTTTTTCGACCATGTCTTTTTGCAAAATCAACCTTGCAATCACTTAGCCTCTACAACTTGAAAACTTATTCCCATGGAAATAACATTCCTTTGAGTGTCATTGATTAGTTTCGTCACCTTTCATTGAGCATAAGAATGTTCCAGTCCTAGGAACTAGCACATATGTGTTTGGACACTCGTTCTTTCCACTGTACCCTAGGAATTGTTTTATTCCTTTTAAGGCTTTTAAATATGAAAAATATAAAAAAAAATTGTATATTTAAAAAAATAGTGGGAACATGACGTTACTTCCATAATTGATGGCATCAAGAGTTAGTTGTGTCGCCCTTGAAAAAATCACTCAAAGCAATTCTTTCCTCCATTTGTATGGGCTTTAGTTTGACTTATGAGAGCCATAACCTTGTCATTGAGTTAGTACTCCTCTCGTTGGTTATCTCTTCCAATCACATGGAGAGTTTGTTTATTCCTCCTACATGACAAAATTATACAAATTTATCATATGCTGCCATACAATCACATTCGAGTCATGCTTTTGTTCTAGGGAAGTAAACCTGAGTCGACCTTTCTGCGGTGTCTATTGACTCTTTTTCAATCGACCATACCTGGTATGTCAGAGTTATGTTAAGTATCACATTAGCTATTTTGTCCCTTTCTCTTTCTAGTTAAGAATGTCTCCATGGACTTGTTGCTGGCGGGTCTGCTCTTATCGACTTGAACAGATTGCTCTGAGAGTAGGCCTAGAGGTGCACCCTGGCCCTATTTCCATCATTGATAGGTGACCTTGTGCTCAACATTGATCAATGTCATGGGTATTTAACTGAGTGGTTTCCCTTCTGTTCGACGTTATCTTACATTATCACACATTGGGATTCGTGCAATACCTTGGTTTCCATTTAACCCTATTGGTGGATTCCTATCCTTTGTGTCAGCTTTCATTATTGGTTGGTTCAGAGGGTTTCTGTCATGCGCTAGCCACATCTTGTGTACACTGGAAATGTGCTTCAGTATGGTTAGTTCACCTTTTATCGTCCGATTCCTTCCATATTATTGGCCTGTGGGTTACACTCGTGCTAGATTTATGTGGGACGTCTTAATGCCTTCCTTCCATCAGATATTTTCCCATCAATTCCAACTCATTGCTCTAGGAATAAGGTCTCGATTCCTTTTTTAGTACCTTAGGCTTTACAGTCATTAGTGGCTGACTCCTTCACTATCGACAATGAGAATACATCAATGTCTCGTGATTGGTAGATTCTCTCAAGTGTTCAACTTCCACACATTTATTCACACTTGTTAGATTGTACTGGGGTACCTTGAATCTCATCATCATTATCGGTGAGTTGTCTCGCATTTGTTAATGGTATATATAAATGATCGGTAATCAAACAATTTCCCACACGGTTCAATTTAGATCATTCATTCCCATAGTATAGAAATGTACCATGGCGGTCAATGAAGACCTCGGGTTGCATCAACATTTTTTGGTTCACTTGTCAGCTCCTCCAGTTTTCTGCTAGTGACACCATCCACCTTATATGTTGCAGTTCATCACATCAACATCTTATATGTTGGCACCCAAGTTGCATGCAGTACCATTGTTCCATGTTAGGTCCCTATATTACTAGTCTAGTCCCTGATTGTTGTTAGTGTAACCCCCTTATTGTTATTGTTGTACCCCTATAACCCCAATATTGTTGTTATTGTACCCTTACATTATTATTGTTAGGTCGGCTAGGATTATATTACGACCCCATGGACTCCTATATATAGAAGGAGTTTTTGTCATTTGTATCATCCAAGAATTGTTCATTTATGTAATGTAAAGGAGTTTTCCCCCTCTAAGTGTCTTATTTATAAGGCATTGATCTCTCTTTTCTTCTATTTTTGGAGCTGGTTTTATAACATTTGGTATCAGAGATTTAGATTCTAAGGTTTCGCTGCTCCAAATAGGTCATCGTAGAATTTTCACTATAGATTGTTTTCTATGAAGTTTCAGAAGTGGAAATATTTACCACGAAAATTTGAAAGCCTGAGGAACTTCATGTAAAAATTGCAGATCTTGGTTAGCAATAATTTTGGTTATATGATCTATGGAATTTAGGGTTTTTGTAGGCTCCCAAATTTCATATAAAAGAGATGACCTTGGAAAAATTGTAATAATTATCGCTATGAGCATCGGATTGGAATTCTGTAAAAAGTAGATGAAATTCTACAGACTGTAGTTTCCTGTGTATCAATTTCAGGGCCAAATGAGGAAAACAGTGACACGTGGCATGCCATACAAGTTCGATCTACTGAACCAGTCCATAATTAGGTCATTGTCGGATATTGGGCATAACTTTGACTTGAAGCGTCCAAATCAAGTCAGACCCGTGGCATTCGAAAGATGATTCATAGGGCTAATATATGACCTAATTTTAGATATTGAATATCCGAAATCACAAAGATAATTCAGTTTCAATATCGAGCTCCTCAAAAGCAAGAAAAAAGTGTGTGTTTTTTTTTCAAATTGCATAAGTCTTGTTTGAAAAATCAGTTTGAAGTGATTCCAGGGTATATTGAAGCATATATATCAGTACTGAGTTCTAAAATCCCCCCTAAAAATAATTCAACACCCATTAAGCCCTCAGAAAACTCTACTATGACTCATGAAGATGAAGAAGTGCAACATGATATATCAAAATTACAAGAGCAAGTGCACGAAATTTCACTCTTGCAAAGAGCAACAAAAAATGAAATGGAAGTTTTGAAGAAAGGTGTGGAAGCTAAGATGGATGGCTTGAAGAAAGGCGTGGAAGCTAATAAGGATGTCTTGAAGAAAGGCATGAAATCTAAGATGGATGGTTTGGTTTGAATAATGGCATGGAAGACATGGAAGAAAAAATGGAAGGTTTGACAAAGTTGATACAACAAATGATTCCTAATGGTGAAAAGATAGTATAGGAAACTCATGATGAGAACAAAATAAATGTTAATCGTGATTTCATAAACTCGAATGTTGGATGGAAGACCTGCCATATTCCAAAGATCGATATGAGGAAGTTTGATGGAAAGGATCCCGTAACATGGATACTACAGATGGAGCAATATTTTGATCTCAATAATGTGAAAAACACACAAAAGGTACACATTGCAACTTTATATTTAGAAAAAAATTCATTTGTATGGTATTGATGGCTTTTCTCTCATAAACAAATTGTCACTTGGTCAATTTTTACAGAGGAAATGATATCACATTATGAGGATAAAAAGAGAAACACCTTCTTTAGCCAATTGATAAATCTCAAACAAAAGGGTTTAGTGGTGGAGCACATTGAGGACTTCAAAAAAATGAATATAAGGGTAACCCATATTCCAGAGGAACACAAGATTGATGTCTTCATAGGGAATTTAAAGGATAACATATGAGGTTCGCCTTTGGGAACCTGATTCATTGGAGAAGGAATTTAGGTTGGGACGAAAATTTGACTGTGAAATTATGGCGACAAGGAAGCCTACCACTCACATCTATAAATATGGAAGTGTTGCTACTCCTAGACTTCCACAACATACAAGTTTGAAACCACAACAATTGGAAGAAAAAAGAGCAAAAGGGTTGTGCTATAGTTGTGATAGAAAATACACTAAAGGTCATAAGTTTGCTGAGAAGAAATTATTTTACATAGATTGTGAAGAGGAGGAAGAAAATGAAGAAGAAACTTCAAAAGAAGAGGATGTACACTAGGAACCAACCGTAGAGAAAGAAGAAATGAGTCTGACCATATCATGTAATGCATTGGTAGGAATTACCACTCCTCAAACTCTCAATATAGAATGACATATCAAGAAGAAAAGGCTAATAGTGCTGATTGATTTAGGTATTACCCATAATTCTATTCATTGTAAGGTAGCCAAGGAATTGAATTTATTCCTATACCCAACACCAGAATGTCAAGTGATGGTTGCAAATGGAGGAACTATAAATTGCTCTAGAAAATGCCATAATATCAAGCTAACCATGGGGGAATATGTATTGAATAGTCCAATGCTTTCCATTCAAATGGGAGGTGATGATGTTGTACTAGGAGTACAATGGTTACAATCTTTAGGGACGGTAGCTTTTAATTTTCAAGAACTTTTCTTGAAATTTTTTTCAGAAGGAAAGGAAGTTGAATTACGGGGCATCACAGGGAAACTAGGAAAGATAATAAGCTCTAATGTCAAGACAAAGCTTCTGAAGAAAGAAAAACGAGGTGTAATTGCACAATTATGTTCACTGGAAGTTCCAACATCAAAATCATCTATTTCTCCAGATTTCCAAAAATTCTTGGACAATCATTCCAAGGTGTTTGAAACTCCCAAAGGACTCCCACCTATTCGTGATCATGATCATGCTATTCATTTGATTCCAGGAAGTGTTCCTCCAAACATCAGGCCTTACAGATATCCTTATGTCCAAAAGAGCGAAATTGAACATATGATTGCAGAAATGTTAGGGGTTGGTATAATTCAAACTAGTCAAATTTATTTCTCTGCTCTAGTAGTATTGGTTCACAAGAAGGATGGATCATTGTGCATGTGTCCAGATTATAGGGAGCTCAATAAGCTCACTATTAAGATAAATTTCCCATTCCTATGATTGATGAATTATTGGATGAATTACATGGAGCAATTTATTTTACCAAGTTGGATCTTCGTTCAGGATATCATCACATTAGAATGAAGACTGAAGATATTCCGAAAACAACATTTTGAACTCATGAGGGTCATTATGAATTTTTGGTCATTCCTTTTGGCCTTACCAATGCATCTTCTACATTTCAAGGGTTGATGAATTCCATTTTCAAACCCTTCCTTATAAAATTTGTGTTACTATTTTTTGATGATATACTAATCTACAACAGGTCTTGGAAGGATCATGTTCAACATGTTGACAGGGTGCTCAAACTATTGGAGGAGAAACAATTATATGAAAAAACCTCCAAATGTTTCTTTGGAGTACAAGAGGTGTTATATCTGGGTCATATTGTATCTCATGAGGGTGTTAAGGTAGACCCTAACAAAATTAAATCCATTAAGGAATGTAAAGTCCCCACAACCATAAACTAGTTGCGAGGATTTCTCGGTTTAACAGGGTATTATCGCAAGTTTGTTAAGAATTATGGGAGAATAGAAACACCTCTAAGAACATTATTGAAGAAAGATGCATTTTCATGGACTCTTGAAGCAACTAAGTCCTTTGAACATCTTAAAGAGGCAATGTGCCTAGCACCCGTCTTAGCTACGCCAGACTTCACAAAATCCTTTATTTTGGAATGTGATGCCTCGGGAAATGGAATTGGTGCTATTTTAATGCAAGAAGGAAGACCCATTGCTTTTTTCCAATCAAAGGAAAGTATTTACAAAAAGCTATTTATGAGAAGGAAATGTTGGAAATACTACATGCACTAAAGAAATGGCGATCTTACCTAATGGGAAAACACTTCAAGGTAAAAAATGATCATGATAGTCTTAAACACTTTTTGGAACAAAGACTATCTTTAGAAGAGCAGCAAAAATGGGTCACAAAGATGTTCGGTTATGAATTATAAATCATCTACAAAAAAGGGAAGCTAATTGTTGTTGTAGATGCACTCTCAAGAAATATTTAACAAGTGGAAGAATTGCTTTGTGCCATTTCTATTATCCAACCAGATTGGATAACAAAGCAAGGGATGAATGGAAGAAGGACGAAGAAGTGTGGAAGCTCATTCAAAATTTGCAGCAAGATCCTAGTACATTTGATACATTTAGTTGGAAAAATGATTCCTTATGGTAGACATATCGCTTATATCTTTGTAATAATTCCCAGCTAAAACAAAATATTCTTTTGGAATTGCACACTTCTCCTTAAGGAGGACACTTAGGATTTTTAAAAACTTACCACAGGGTAAATAATTTTTTTTTTTGGAATGGACTTAAATCTAGTATTCAAAAGTTTGTGGTAGAATGTTTGGTTTTCTAGCAAAATAAAGTTGAGACAATTAGTCGGGTCTTCTAAAACATTTATCCATTCCAAGTCAATGTTGGGAGGAGATTTGAATGGATTTTGTCACAGGTTTATCTAAGTCCGAAGGAAAGAGTGTCATCATGGTGGTAGTTGATAGACTTACCAAGTATGCACATTTTTGTGCATTATATCATCCATTTAAAGCAAGTACCATTGCTATTGCATTTATGGAAACAATTCAAAAGATACATTGAAACCCAATGATTATTGTAAGCAACAGAGATCCCATTTTTACTACAAATTTTTTGGATGGAATTATTTTCTTGTTTGGGTACTCAACTAGTTCATAGCTCATCTTATCATCCTCAATCCGATGGTGAAATTGAGATAGTGAAAAAATGTTTGGAAGGATATATTTGTTGTTTTGTATCTGATAAACAAACACAATGGGTCAAGTGGTTACCTCTGGCTGAATGGTGGTATAACACTTCCTTCCATACTACAGCAAAAATGACACCATTTATGGCACTTTATGGATATCATCCACCATCCATCACATCATCTTTAAGAGAAATTATAAGGTTCAAGCAGTGGAAGATCACATTGAGCTTCAACAACAAGTTCTCCAACTCTTCAAGGATAACCTAAATTTGGCACAAAATCGAATGAAACAACATGAAGATCAACATCGTAGCGAGAAAAGTTTTGATGTAGGAGACTGGGTATTTTTATGGCTACAACCATACAATTAAATGTTCCTCAAGCAAGCTAAGAAGGATAGTAAATTATCGCCAATGTACTATGGTCCTTACAAGGTGTTGCAAAAGATTGGTACTATGGCATACAGATTGGAGGTTCATGCTTCTTCGTGAGTGCATCCAGTTTTCCATGTTTCATGCTTAAAGAAGGTTATAGGTGACAAACTTCCAGTTCAAAAAATATTGCGAAAACTTGATGCAGAAGGAAAAATCATATTGGAACCTGAATCAGTCACAGAAACAAGTACTTGACAACTACGAAATCGATCAATTTTAGAGTATCTCATCAAGTGGAAGAACTTACCCACTAAATATTCTACATGGGAGGATGAGAATTTTATAAAGAAGCATCCAAAGCTACTCAAGCATTGAGGACAACACTTTTTTTAAGGAGAGGGGCATGTTAAGTCCATATATTACTAGTGTAGTCCCTTATTGTTGTTAGTGTAGCCCCCTTATTGCTATTATTGTACCCCTGTAATCCCCATATTGTTGTTATTGTGCACTTACATTATTATTGTTAGGTTGGCTAGGATTATATTATGACCCCATGGACTCCTATATATAGAAGGATTTTTTTTCACTTGTATCATCCAATAATTTTTCATTTATGTAATGTAAAGGAGGTTTCCCCCTCGAAGTGGCTTATTTCTAAGGCGCTGATCTCTCTTTTCTTGTATTTTTGGAGCTAGTTTCATAACATTCCACCTTTATGACTTGGTACTATGAGGATCAATTATGTTACATTAATGACCAGACATATCCTTGGGCATCATTGATCAATTATTCTATATGTGATATTGGGACATGGCCTTGATATGCACTTTTGCGGCTATGATCAGATGATCCACTATATAATTCTCAATTTTCTTTGTACTTGTATACATATTGGATCCTCTCTATAATTCATATTCAGACATGCTTTACTATCTCTGAGCATGGGTATGAATTCCTTAGACATGGGCTTTCTTTCTGATCTCTTCCACTAGTTTTTGGTAGGCTGGAATCTGGCAATCTCCTCCCAAGTCCTCGCATGATTATTTTGATACACTTAATACACTTCGACCATCATGTACCCCTTCTGACCTCATGTATTAGGGGGTGTCTGTTATAGCATCCTTTACCACCCTTGTATACTTGATGCTCTGAGTTATGGCCTTAGGAAGCCCTTTCCCTTCAGACTTGCTCATTTTAGTAAAAAAAAATATTTTAAATGCCATACGTGACTCTGCCCTTCCAAATGTGCATACACACGTAGGTCCATCTATAACCAACATGTGTATATGATTTGAAATATGAAAAACATATAAAATTCCTATTTTTTGGGCGGGCTTTACGGGTTACACTGGAAGCCCACTTACAGGAGGTTGTGGCCTAATTGTATCCCAACTAAAACAACTATTTTGGGGTGGTATAAATACACCTTATGGGAAGGCCTAAAGGGGGAGAGATATAGGATATTGATATTATAGCCAATTGGTCCCTGATCAAGTCTAATTTTTCTCTGTGCCTCCTACACTCCCAGCTATAGGAAACCCTTGTTTCCTCATATAGATGTTCATCTCCTTTATATGACATCTATGTGTATGCATTTGAAAGAGGATTGTTGAGGCTTGGGATGGACGGATCCGGAGGAAGATTTCGCTTGGAGCCCTGGTCGAATAAGGTTGTATTCTTTGACATTTCTTTGCAATTATCAACAAAGAAGCCTTGTCATGTTATTGAACGTTATGATATTTATGATTTAACTCATTTTATGATCTAATTATTTATGATTTCATGTTTTATATCCTTATGCTTATATGATTTAACATTAATATCATGAACATGCTTTGAACTACTGCTAGTATATATGATTTTGTTGAATCTATTGCAGGTTTTGAAGCATTGGAGGAAGTAGATGGTTTGAACCCTACGAGACCATCTTCAAACGTAGGACCTACAGGTACTCTCTCTTCATCCCACTTTAGTATTTTATGCATTAGGACTGCTTGTTTTCTTGATTCTTGTTGGTAGATGCCCTTTGATCTATTGGGGTTTCCAACCCAGACCCTAGGGTGTTTTATCCTGTAACACTCAATCAACTTATTATTATCTGCCTTGAAAATCTAGATATCTTCCCTCAAACTCCTCAATGTGTCTTCTAAATAAGGAGAATATGCTTCTCCTTGTTGCTGAGCTATTCTTTCCCATTCCACTAAATTCACATCAAGCCTATAAGGGGAGTCATGTGAACTATAGTACACCATTGTGTTATGCAACTTTGAACTTACACTTCTTGCAAACATAATGGATTATATAAACTAAATAGAAGACATAATCAAAATCATACTTTAGTGTATCTCAGGGGAGGCTATCACATCTGCAGAAAACAATCCAAATTAGCACAATATAATATCAAAAGCAACCAACTCAAACACTATCATGACCATAACAAGAAATAGCCAACATGCGTGCATGATGGACACATAGAAAATTGACATGCATGCATAACAATATGCATTTACCCAGAGGTCCAATGTTGTAACCTTTCTATAATACCGTCCTGTAATGCCTCACCCCACATTTAAACACTTTTACAAGTTCTCTAGGGTAAACATGAATTGAGTTTCACTATGATATGACTCGATCTCCAAGTTCTAGTTATGGAAGTGGGTCCGACTAACCTGAAGCATACTACTATTCCTTGAAGACTACAGAACACTTAGGGGCCTCACAACCACCCCAGGTGATTAATCCCTAATTTGGAAATCGTTTTAACCAAATTGAATATGAAAATGCACCCATAAAACTTTTTTTATGTGGTTATGAGGCTCCAACCACACCCATAAGCCTACCTACCAATTCTTATGACCGAAATATTCTAGTTTTGTGCTAGCGATTGCATTATTTGTGCCACTTTTTCAGAGTTAGCCTTCATGACACTACCCAAAAGTTCCTATAAGTTTCCATAAACATTACCATGATGATAATAAGTCTAAAAAATAAAACTCGAGTAAGACCTTGACTAGGACATGCCTAATACATGATACACATTTTGTCAAACATATAGTAAAAAAAGAATCTACAGGGCATGAATGCATATCTGATCATAAACTTCTGAACTTCAACTGAGAATCACAAAAAGGGTCAATGTCCTCTCAAGATAGCCACAAAAACACTTGTTATCCCATGCATACATTAACCATTCAATAACTTATCATATAACCATGCATATAACCAGGATAGAATCCATGAAAAATCAACCATAAGATCGAAAAAATAACCAATACATGTGCTCATAGATCATAGTAGGAAAGTAACTCATATTAACATATGTAAAATCCAACCAAGTTAGGGACTTCCATGTACCACCTGACCATAGATTGGGCTGAACCAAATCTCTCTTTCATCCAATCATCTCTATGCCCTATTCCAAGCATCAATGTGGGATCATATGGGTTAAACCAAAATAGAACCAACCAGGATTTTAGAGGCCAAAACACCTCAACCCTCAACATAATGATGTCACCTAACCAGTCTAACAATCACTAATACCAAACCAGATCCATCTCTTCCCAAGCTGTCTAGGGATTCATGGATTCTTGCCTCAAGCCACAGTCTTCAGGGACCCAATTTGTTACTGGGAACCAGATAACTACCATCTCAACCCATAGCCTCCAGGGACCCAAGTTGTTTTGGGGCTCCAAATATTCTATCACAACCCAAAACCATATGGAACGTGAGAAGAAATTATAAATCCAAATGGGGAACCCTCTACATCACGGTTATCTAGGAAATGGCAAGGTAAGGATGAAACCAATGTCAATCTAGGAATATCTACATGCTAATGACAATACATAACAAAGGAACCACATGCATATACCATGCATCCAAATCTCAGATATAAAATCATACATGCAACCTGTTACCTACAATGTATGCTTGTTGTAGTTGTTGATCAAACCTTCTTTTCTGTTTCCCATCAATTCCTTGCTTGTCCTTTTCTTGCTTTCTCCAAGTCCAATGAATGCTATAATTCTCCAAGAATACTGTAAGTGTGTAAGAGTGTATGAGAGTGTAAGAGTGTAGGAGAGAACCAAAAATGAACTCAAAAAAGTTTCGAATTGTTTCTTTGATGCCCTTTTATCATTGAGGTGTCATTTTCTTTCATTTTCCTTCATTTTCTCTATAATTTCTCTTGCATGCATATTTTTGTCTCTTCACCTTCCTTTTCTCCTATTTTCCTTTATTTTCATAATTAAATGTCATTTATTTCCTGTTTTCCTTTGAAAATTTCCATAGCCATTAATAAACCACAAGTGATGCCCACTATAATGTTTACCCACCATTCAACTTAGAATATGTATCCCATGACCTTGGTATTATTTCATTTACATATAAAATCAATAAAGGTTGTCACAAACCCCTTCCCTTTGGGGGAACACCATCCTCGGTGTTCTATGACGCTTATAGCCAACAAAACATGCTTACCATGGAGATTTATAACACAACTCAATGTAGCATTTACAACATACCAAATTGATGGAAACATTGACCACCATACTGCTTATTGGAGCTTTATAACAAAGCTCGATGTAGTATTTACACAAAAATTCTTATTGAAGCTTTATAACACATATCATTGCAGTATTTACAATACACATATGAATATATATAACAAAAAGAAATATACTAAACACATTTGGTCAATTAGAAAACAAGGAAGGATACAAGGCCTACATATGATCAACCATCTCCCATGTAGCTTCATCGAGCCCAAAGTGTTTCCACTACACATTAAATTTTTCTATTGCTCGGTTCCGGAGCATGATGTTTTTCCACTGCAAAATGCACTGAGTCTTTGGCTAGAAATCTACCTCTCATTCCACCTGCAATATAGATAAATCAATCACATGATCAACATAATGTACATATCTCTTAAGAAATGAAACATGGAAAACATCATGGAATTTCATTCTTGGTGGCAATGCAAGTCTGTAGGCCATGGGTCTAATCCTCTCAAGGATCTTAAAACACCAAAAATACCAAGGTGCCAACTTGGCACATGATCCAATCCTCAAGGAGCTCCTCTTGAGCTTGATGCACAAGTTCACATGCACCCCAATCTAAAACTCCTTGAATGATCTATGTTGATTTTCATAACTCTTTTATCTATCATACACGCCTTTAGATTCCTTTTAATAACCTGCATCTCTTGCTCCATCTCAGTTAGCAAATCTGGTCCAATCAACACCCTGTTCACTAGATCACTTCAGCTGATGGGAATATTACAACTCTGCCCATAAAAATCCTCAAATGGACTCATCCTTAAGGCTTCGTGAAACCTATTGTTATATGAAAAATCTACTAGTGGAAGATAATCTTCCTACTCCCTCTGTTGATGCATGACATACATCCTCAACATATCCTCAAAAATCATGTTAACCCTCTCTATGTGCCCATCTGTCCACAAATGATAAGTTTCATTAAAATCTAACTATGTGCCCAAGCCTCCAAACAACTCCTTCCAAAACTTGGAACTGAATTTGGCATCTCTATATAATATTATATTCTCGAGAACTCCATGCAAGCTCATTATCTCCTTGATGAAGATCTAAGTTACCTACCTAGTTGAATTAGTAAACTTCACTGCAATGAAGTGAGATACCTTACTCAACCTGTCAACCACAACCATGATGGAGTCATGTTGCCTCGATGTCCACAAAAAAGTTGTAATAAATTCCATGGAAATGACCTCCCATTTCCATTTTCGAATCAAAATAGGCTACAACAAACTAGTGAGATTCTTACACTCTGCTTTCACCTAATGAAAGTAAAAAAATCTAGCAACAGACTCAACCACTTCCTTCTTCAAGTTTTGCCAATAGTAGAACCTATTAATAGTTGTAAAAGTGTTATGGTATCTTGGGTGGTATGAATATGGCTTGACATGAAAATCCCTCAAGATAAGCTTCTTAACTCACTGCAATCTGACACATAAATGCTGTTTCTCAATCTCACTAAGCCATCTACCGAGAGGTGATAATCCTAATCCCTATCACCTTCACTCTTTTGTTGTAATCTCTACTTCAATTTTTGGTACGTCTCATCATTTTGCCATGCATGAAAGATCTACTCTTGTAAATCTGTCCCATATGAAATCACAATTGAAATGTGGTTCACCTACACTCTCCTACTTAAAGCATTCACAACCTCGTTCTTCTTGTTTTTAATGTACCTTCTCTCAAAATCAAACTCATTGAGGGCATCCAACCATCTAGCTTTCCTTGCATTCATATTAGTTTAGTTAAACAAGTACCTCACCCCACTATGATCACTCATCTAAACAAACCTCCTACCAAGGAGATAATGTCTCCACATCTTGAATGCATGAATGATTGTTGCAAAATAGATCACGAGTTACATAGTTCTGCTTGTGGTCATTCAACTTCCTTAACTCATAGCATACCACGTGTCCTTCCTGCATTAGGACTCCATCAAGTACCTACTTTCAAGCATCTGTACAAAACACAAAATCCTTATCATGATTTGCAATCTTCAAAACCTAAGTGTTTGTAAGCAAATGCTTAAATTGCTAAAAAATAGTTGCACACTCTTTAATCTATTCAAAATTATCTCTTTTTCTCTGCAAATATGTGATAGGATAGACAATATTTGAGAATTTCCTGATGAAACACCTGTAATAACCTGCTAATCCCATGAATTTTCTGACCTCTCCCAAATTCCTTAGATTTTTCTACTCCATGATGGCTTTAATATTTTCTGGGTCCACTGCTATCCCTTCCTTGGAAACAACGTCTCCCAAGTAGTGAATCTGAGTATGAAAGAAACTAAATTTACTGAGCTTGGCATATAATTAATTCTCTCTAAACAATATCAACATTTTTACCAGGTTCTCTGCATGCTCCTACTCATTCTTGGAATATACCAATATATCATCAACAAATACTATCACAAAATTTTCGAGATAAGGATGCAACACAATGTTCATCAAACACATGAAGGTGGTTAGAGTATTAGTAAGACAAAAATTAAACACTACAAACCCATAGTGTCCATACCTCATAAGAAGTGTAGTCTTGTAGATGTCTTCTTCTTTGATGTGCACCTCATGATATCCTGATCTCATATCAATACTTGAAAACACCACTGCTCCCTTCAGTTGATCAAACAAGTCATCAATACATTACAATGGATACTTATTCTTGATAATCACCTTGTTAAGCGGTTTGTAATCAGTGCACGATCTGAGAGTACCATCCTTCTTTCTTATGAAAAATACTAGTGCACCCCAAGGCACTATACTTGGCCTTATATACCCCTTATCAAGCATTTTCTTAAGCTACAACTTCAATTCCACTAGTTCTGGAGTGCTCATCTTGTAAGGTGCTTTAGATGCTAGTGTTTCTCCTGGCATCAAGTCAATAGAGAAGTTCACTTCCTTAACTTTGGAATATTTGTAGGAAACATGTCATGAAACTGCTGCAAAAAAATATATATCTTCAAGAATTCCTCATCCTCAACATCCTTTCCTTTGTCCCTGGAAATATGCAATAAAAACAATAAACATCTTTTCCTACATATACAATTTGCCCACGTAGCTGTAACCATTCTCATTGATGTACATTTCTTGTTTCCTTGCAATATTCTCCTTTATCCATCATCATCTAGGCACTCAATAGTATTTTCATAGAAATCTACTTTAGTCCTGTGAATGAACAACTTGTCCATGCCCAAAAGCATACCATATGAACCCAAAGGAAGAAAAATTAGATGTGCTTATGTAGGCATACCATTAAGCTCCAATGCATGATATATCACCCAATGATGAACTCTTCTCTTGGTTCCAACATCCAACTGCACCATGGCAAGATTTTTCATGCACTCCTTTACTCAAGAAATGCTTATCCACAAGTTCAGGAATGATATAACTACAATTCAATCCAGGATCAACCAAAATAAAAAAAAATTGATAATTAATATTACCTTCCATTTCGATAATGGATGCCTGATGATCTTCCTGCATGTTATCCATTGCTGCATAAATCCGAGGGATGCTCTGAAATACATCTCCAACTATTTGTGCCTCCTGAGAACAGTAAATATTAGTTCTGAAAACCTAGTAGAATGGAAAATATCTCCTATGATTCTCTCCACCATAAGTCCAACACCCCAAAGGCTTCCTTCCCTCGCCCTTTTTCTGCTCGTCAGATTATGATCCATATACTCTCTCAACTACATTGAACTTCTTATGCGGTGCCACATTCTCATTTTCACTTGCATCTTGAGGTCTTCCGCGCTTCTGAGGGAATTTTAATTTACTCTTTTCATTCCCTTTCCAATCATTATTAGGCTCAAAATTATGCTTTGACTACTCATAACAATGCTTCAACTTTCTCATGGTTGCGTCCAACTACTGAGGCTCATCAAACTCAATCTAGTCCTTCAATGCTACTCGCAACCCACTAACGAAACTTTGAATCTTTGGTTTCTCATCCTTAAGATAAGGCGCATACATAAAAAACTCCAAGAACCTGCTAGTGTACTCATCATTTGTCATAGTTCCCATCTTCGGCTCGTAGAAATCCTTGGCCTTGTCATCATAGTATCTTTCAAACATGTAGCTAGCCCTACCAGAATAGGAGAAGGCTCTCTCTGGGTCAATCTCAGGAAAAATGTATCAATAGGGCTTGAGATGACTGAAATGAGTGCTAATTTTAGGCTAGGTATATGAATCAAGGAGTTTGATTTTTATTTTTTGGGGTTTTGTTGGAAAAAGGGAAAGGCAATTTTGGGCTTGGGGATGAGGCCAATTCTTGCAGAGTTCAAATTGGGGCAGGGAAGGCAATGGATTTGATATCTTAGATTCAATGAATGGATAGAAAAGACTGCTGAGGAGCCGAAGAGAGCAAGAAGGTGCAAGGATCCTCTTCAAACGGAGGAAAACATATAAAACTAAACAAAATTTTAAGGCAGAGCACCAGCAAACTAATGAATTCTACCTTAGTTACTCATTTGTTTGATTTCAGAAGCAAAGAGAAGGGAAATGGCATACATAAAACATTAATGAACTTAAAATCACATGGAGAAAAACATCATAAAAACTCAGAGCCACAAGGATCCCAACAAGTGCTGCAAAACCCTGGTCTTTCCTTTGCCAAAAATGCAGAAGTGTATGTACAATGAAGTGCCAAACTTTTCCCAAGTATCCAACCCTGAAAATGCCTCAGAAAATAAAATATATAGACCATCCTAACCCCTTCCCATGCCTCTAAGGGTCGAGCTCATCCTTCTAGGCGTTGTTTCAACCAATTCTAAACATGGAACTGAAATCTAGGTAGCCAAACAACTTGCCTCTATATGCTAGGAAACTGATCCATTCACTTAATTTTCACTTTTTAGTGAATGAATCTTCTAGAAAAAGTAAAAACATGCCAAATTTACATCATATCCACAAAATTACATCAATATAGATCAATAATTACATCCAAAAGTGAAACTAGTCAAACTGGCCGAATTTCTGAGCTGAAAAGTGAAATTTGGGAAAAATTCCTCTATGCGCCGCACCTAAAAACTCAATGCGTCACGCCACTTTGAGCCTGTTTTTGAGGCACCTCCCAAAGTCCAAATTGATCTCATGATAGCTCGTTGGAAATACCTGGATTTCTACTATCCAACCCAAATGGAATTTTTGAATTTGGAGTTCATTTTCCCTGTCAAAAATCAAATCTCCCAAGACTGGTTCCTGCTGGTGCAAAAAGTGGCAGAAAGGCCATTTTCAAGGTGTTTTTGGCCCTTTAGGCAACCCAGAATTTGATGAAATGCTTCGGCCATTCCTAAACATGCATAATTTATCATAAAAAACCCAAAAATATCAATTTTTCCTCCATAAGATGTCTCAAACGTAAGCGCGCGTCGAGTGGCGCGACGTGTCGGGTAGAAAAATCTGTTTTGTGACCAAAAATTTTCTCCAAATTCCTTGAAATTTGGGCTGGAGGTTCATAATCAAGTACGATTCTCAGCCAAAGAAGCTTCAGCCAAGATTTGGAGTCTATCCTCCCTTTTCCGCCGTTTCAGTGCCCTCCTGGTGCATGCAGTTTCAGTGGTGGAATCACTGTCTCTGTTGCATGATGTGTCGATGTCCGCCTCCATGGTGTTGAAAGTCTATGCCAAGTGTATGTTTGGTTTGTTGAAAATGATAAATGAGGACTTGATGCCTTTGTCTCCAAGTGCCAAAGGGAAATGAGGGACTGTGAGGAATATGGGATAGTGGGGAAAAGTGGACTGAGGGAATAGTACAGTGGTAAAAATGTGGTTTCTGTCAAGTGAATTTAAAATGTAGGGCACTTACTTGACTGTGTTTGGGATATGGGATTTGGGATGTAGAATTTTTGCAAATGATATGGGGAAGGTAGGGTTTAGGGATAGGGATAATGGGAATGAGTGATAAATGGGATTATAAGGGAATAGGAAAGGGATATTAGGAATTTCATTGTGACAATGAGGAGGAAAAAGGACCACATATGAGGAATGAGTTTTGAACTAATTTGCACCAAAAATCAAACTTTTAAAACTTTAGATCCAAACCCTAAGGAGCAGTTTTGACAAGAAAGTAGGGTTTATATTTTCAACCTCCAAACTTCCAAATTCCTCCCTCCAAACAACACGCAACACCAGCTAAAATAAATGAAAAGAGCTCACAAACTTACTTGGAGAAAAAATAGTTGAGTCATTTTGCAAATTTGATGAAGTAGTAGCACAATTCTGCTTGGAGGCTCTGTGCGCCGCGCACCAACCCAATGCGCCGCGCCATAAATAGCGCATTTTGTAGGAGGATTTTGGAGGCCTTCCCGGTGTCAAAATGGGGCGTGTAATAGCTCGTTGGAAATATTATTGAGTCTAATTTCCAACTCAAGTGGAATTTTTCAATTTGGAGTTCATTTACCCTGTCAAAAATCCATTCTCCCAAGACTGGTCAAAATGAGAAAAATGAGGCTGCCTCAGGGCAGAGTGCTGTTGCAGTCAACTTTTGAAGGTCTTCCTCAACTCCAAATTGAGCTCATGATAGCTCATTGGAAATATATTTGTGTCTAGTTATCATTTGACTCATCAAGCAAGTCATTTGGCCAACCAAGTTAGGAGAAATCTTGATTTTCCCACGGTCACTTCAGAGGTGCATCAATTCTCCTAAGGCAACAATATTTTTGACATTTCTCTACAACCATGAAACCTGTGTAAAAAGTGAAGGAGGTGTTTCTTATTTGGAATTTTTTGGACAAAAAACTCTCTCATTTTTCCCAAATTCATCTTTTATTGCTCAGAAACATCATTTGAGTGAAACCTATCCCGATGTGTGGAACAAGGGATTTGTTGAAATGAAGCGAAACGAAGGGGATAAGGGGCTTATAAATTCTTGAGAAAATTTTTGGAAGTAGGGAGGGATGTTAGGAAATAGGGGAAAGTGTAATTTCAGAGATTGAGTGAGGGGAAGGGGTCCAAAAGGGAAAAACACAGGCCTAGCCTAGAAAATTACCAAGTTGTAGCAAGAAACTAGGGTTTGTGCAAAAATGAGGAATTTGGGGGATCTCAGTGATGGGAAGTGTTTAATAAGGTAAATTAAGGATAGGGTAAGGTGTATGAACATCAGGATACAATTTTTGCTGATGATTTTATCATCCAAGAGAAATTACCTTCAAAACCCTAGGAGAGGGAAATGAACCTTACCTAGGCACAACTGAAGCATGAACAAGGTGTAAAATGACCCATTGGAACTTGACATGATGATTAAAACCCTCTGAATGATGGCACACTCAGCTGAATGGTGACATTGACCGACATTTTGACAACTCTGGAAGGAGTGAAAGCAAACCCTAGACCTAGTACTTAGTGAGCAAATTTTGCTTGAAGGCTCACTGAAATGACAAAATTTGACCTTGACACCTTAAAATCACTTTGTAAGAGCATGTTTGATCACTGGAAGAATGCTGCAAAGACCGACACTAACAATGGCTCCAATGGGGATGGTAGCTCCTTGGAGGTGCCAAGAACTACATATCTTTGGAAAGCAGACAAGTGCCTTCATCCATTGGGCAATGGAGTAAAAAAATAAAGCTGAAATGCATGACTAAAAACTGATGACTTGACGACACAAATTGACTCTCACTCAACTAAAAATTGACTCGATACTTAAACACAACTGACAAACTGGAAATATGCTCAATATGAAGCTTATTCATCAAACCTACTCTAATTTTTCTTTTCACCACCTGATCAAGTGTAATGGAACAACCAATGCAACCATGTAAGCATCCTGGCTGCTATTTGATTTCTTCCCAAATGCTTTCTGATGTGCAGGAAAAGGGAAGAATCGAAAGGCAACTCCCATGGAAATTTGGAATCAAGTGGACTACTGATAAACTTGCAAAGCATGAATTGACTGGATGACTGCAAGAATACTGTGAAAGGATCTTCATAAACATAGCTATGGTCCAGATAATCTCCATACCTTGATCTTAAACTTTTCCTCACATCTGCGATGCTTTTCTTTGGTGATTGCAGCAAGCTGTCAAAAGGATCCTGAAATTCATGAATAACCAAACTCTGTTTCTGATTCCAAACTGAACAAAAACCTCCTTTATCAATCTCCTCATATGACTGCAAACCTTGATATGAGCTTTGTAATGAAAAATCTGTTAAACAAGACAATGAAGGCGAATTTTGAATAAGATTATCATCAACATTATTTTCTGTCACATGGTTAGCTAATGGAGGAAAACTTTTACAACAAACATTATCCAACACACGAGCAATAGGATCATCAAATACTTGAGAAGACTGCTGCAATGTATCCATTGCAACTGTATGACATCCTACTGGCTGTTCATCTTTTTCTTTAGAGATATTACGAAGATTATGCTTTATAAACTGAAATGCTTCGAAACAAAAGGGTACAGAATCCTCTTGCATCATTAAATCATGTATCTCATCTTCCAGGCCTTCATCTATAATCTGACCTTCAATTGCATTTGGTGGCTGCAAATCTAATGCTACAGGCTGCTCAAGAATTTCGTTATCTGTCTCATCCTCAACATTAACACTAAGAGATTGCTGATTTCTTACAGGCTGCTCATTTGAAGATTTACTATGCAATTTACCCTTCAAAAACTGGAATGATTCAAAACAAAATGGTACGGAGTCACCTTGTATCATTTGATCATATGTACCAGCTTCCATGTCCTCATCTGCAACTTGACAATCAATGGCTTTCGAGGGCTGAAAATCTAAATATGAGAAGTCTTGAACAAGGTTTTCATTGCACTCAAGATGGTCCAGATCAAGACTTGTTGTCATTTGATTTCTGATTGTATGAAATTTGTCTCTGATGAACTGAAACGAATCAAAACAAAAAGACAAATATCCTTCACTTACTTCAAAATTTGCTGCACTTTCCTCGTCATTGTCATAGCTGATATGTATCGGTTGATCATTGTACTTGAGCTGCTGAAAGTGAACGTCCTCCTTCCACAAACTAGCTGCTGATTGGTCTGCAAGATTAGCTTCCGTTTGGAGAACATAATCATCATCATACTGATCAAACTGAGGCAAATCATCAGTATAAAGTTCATCATCAAGCATACATGTCAAATCAATAGCTCTCTCTTCTTCAAGATGATCGATAAAGCAATCACTATGAAAACTAGGATAAGAAACAAAATGTTTTGGATCAGCCACTGGTTCTTCTTCAATCAGCAAGTCATGGGCTTGTACATTATACTCATTCCTTGTGGTGTTCTTTTGCATCATCTCTTCTACTGCACTTACCAACATGTCAAGCTTCTCCTCTGAAAGTGTCGATTTCTCTGGATCCATGTTTTTCATCTCTTCTTCCTTCAACCCTGCTCTTCGGATCAGCAAATGAGCCTCTACATTTACTGCACTGTTCTGTATCTCTACAAGTGTTGCAAGATTCCTTTCTCTCAACTAAAACTCCATTTCCGGATCAAAGGCACCCGGGTAGTGCAAGAGAGCAGATCTAGGAGAAGGTCTTATATCAGCTGGCATTGAAAAATATACTTGGTTAAATCTGGCAGAAAATTGTTGTACTATCTCCCCTGGCAGTCTTTTCAGCTGGTTATATTCTTCTATAATCAAGAAAAGGTTCTGTCCGATCACCCATCTGTTGAGGAAAACTTCGACGAATTGCTGGAAATCTGAAATGCTTGCATCAGGCAAGGCTTTGAACCAACTCTTGACTTGGCCTTGCAAAGAAAGAGAAAAAAGTCTAATACTAACATCTTTTTCATCAACTTCAAAAAGATCTAGGAAAGTTTCAACATTCTGCACATGTTGCTCAGCGTTGACATTGTTACATTCACCATCAAATCTTGGTAGATATAGGTCATACTTTTTAGGGAAAGCATGAAGAACAGAAGGTAAAACAAGAGGTTTATACCTATCCGGGACTATATAAGGTGTAGGAGTAAATACAAGAGCTACGGGATCAGTTTGGTTTTCTTTAAGCTCATCACTCTGAAGAGAGTCATCATAAGATGTGGAAAAAGTAAGGAGGCCAGGATCAAAGGGAAACTCAGTATTTACCCTTTTTGAATAGGTCGAGTGAAGATTTTGATCACCTTTATCATACAACAAATCCTGAAAAACTTTCAGGATAGCTTCAAGAATAGCAAAGAAATAGTTTACAAGAAAGCAGACTAGATCCCGAATACCATTCCACTTTGGATACCTGAACTTAGTGTAAGATCCTTCCATTTTCTCAGAGAAAGAGTCAGTCCTCCAGTGGAGTCTCTACATTGAGTTGGAGTCACCAGGTGAATGATTTTAGCGTTCTAATGTCTGATAGTTGTCCACCATCAACGATCAGATCTAAAATTGATACATGTACTGGGGCAAGACAATTCACAAGTCAAGTGTCACGTTCACAAGCTAGATCGTAGATTGACTGAAGTAGCGTTTATCTACTTTCGCTAATGCAAAGCAATAGAGTTTCGAAGGCTACCTGGCATAGCTTCAGACTCTATCTGTAGCTTATAAAACAAATAACACTAACAAGCAAACCATTTTCTCCCCAGTATGGTCGCCACTATGTTATTGCCCAAATCCACCTTAGGCTGAAGGAAGGCGGGATTCAGGGTAACACCAAACCACGCTCAGTCTGGTAGCTAGCCCTACCAGAACAGGAGAGGGCTCTCTCCGGGTCAATCTCAGCGATAAGTAATCAATAGGGTCTAAGATGAATTGAAAGGAATACTGATTTTAGGCTAGGTAAATGAATAAAGGAGTTTGATTTTGATTTTTAGGGTTTTTGTTGGAAAAAGGGAAAGGCAATTTTTGGGCTTGGGGATGAGGCCAAATTCTTGCAGAGTTCAAGTTGGGGCAAGGAAGGCAATGGCTTTGATGTCTTAGATTGAATGAATGGATAGAAAAGACTGCTGAGGAGCTGAAGAGGGCAAGAAGGTGCAAGGATCCTCTTCAAACTGACAAAAACATATAAAACTAAACAAAAGTTTAAGGCAGAGCACCAGCAAACTAATGAATTCTACCTTAGTTACTCATTTGTTTAATTTCAGAAGCAAAGAGAAGGGAAATGGCATACATAAAACATTAATGAACTTACAATTACATGGAGAAAAACATCATCAAAACTCAGAGCCACAAGGATCCCAACAAGTGCTGCAAAACCCTGGTCTTTCCTTTGCCAAAAATGCAGAAGTGTATGTACAATGAAGTGCCAAACTTTTCCTAAGTATCCAACCCTGAAAATGTTTCAAAAAATAAAATATATAGAACATCCTAACCCCTTCCCATGCCTCTAGGGGTCTATCTCATCCTTCTATGAGCTTTTTCAACCAATTCTAAACAAGGAACTGAAATCTAGGCAATCAAACAACTTGCCTCTATATGCTAGGAAACTGATCCATTCATTTAATTTTCACTTTTTAGTGAATGAATCCTCTAGAACAAGTAAAAACATGCCAAATTTACATCATAGCCACAAAATTACATCAAGATAGATCAATAATTACATCCAAAAGTGAAACTAGTCAAACTGGCCGAATTTCTGAGCTGAAAAGTGAAATTTGGGCAAAATTCCTCTATGCGCCGCGCCTAAAAACTCAATGTGTCGCGCCACTTTGAGCCTATTTTTGAGGCACCTCCCAAAGTCCAAATTGAGCTCATGATAGCTCGTTGGAAAGCCCTGGATGTATAATATCCAACCCAAGTGGAATTGTTCATTTTGGAGTTCATTTTCCCTGTCAAAAATCAAATCTCCCAAGACTGGTTCCTGCTGGTGCAAAAAGTGGCAGAAAGGCCATTTTCAAGGTGTTTTTGGCCCTTTAGGCAACCCAGAATTTGATGAATGCTTCGGCCATTCCTAAACATGCATAATTTATCATAAAAAACCCAAAAATATCAATTTTTCCTCCAGAATATGTCTCAAACGTAAGCGCGAGTCGAGTGGCGCGACGTGTCGGGTAGAAAAACTTGTTTTGTGACCAAAAATTTCAAAATTTACAAAATTTTCTCCAAATTCCTTGAAATTTGGGCTGGAGGTTCATAATCAAGTACCATTCTCAGCCAAAGAAGCTTCGGCCAAGATTCAAAGTCTATCCTCCCTTTTCCGCTGTTTCAGTGCCCTCTTGGTGCATGCAGTTTCAGTGGTGGAATCACTGTCTCTGTTGTATGATGTGTCGATGTCCGCCTCCATGGTGTTGAAAGTCTATGCCAAGTGTATGTTTGGTTTGTTGAAAATGATAAATGAGGACTTGATGCCTTTGTCTCCAAGTGCCAAAGGGAAATGAGGGACTGTGAGGAATATGGGACAGTGGGGAAAAGTGGACTGATGGAATAGTACAGTGGTAAAAATGTGGTTTTTGTCAAGTGAATTTACAATGTAGGGCACTTACTTGACTGTGTTTGGGATATGGGATTTGGGATTTAGAAGTTTTGCAAATGATATGGGAAAGGTAGGGTTTAGGGATAGGGATAATGCGAATGAGTGATAAATGGGATTATAAGGGAATAGGAAAGGGATATTAGGAATTTCATTGTGACAATGAGGAGGAAAAAGGACCACAGATGAGGAATGATTTTTGAACTAATTTGCACCAAAAATCAAACTTTTAAAACTTTAGATCCAAACCCTATGGAGCAGTTTTGACAAGAAAGTAGGGTTTATATTTTCAACCTCCAAACTTCCAAATTCCTCCCTCCAAAAAACACGCAACACCAGATAAAATCAATTACAAGAGCTCACAAACTTACTTGGAGCAAAAATAGTTGAGTCATTTTGCAAATTTGATGAAGTAGTAGCACAATTCTGCTTGGAGGCTCTGTGCGTCGCGCCATAAATAGCGCATTTTGCAAGAGGATTTTGGAGGCCTTCCTGGTGTCCAAATTGGGAGTGTGATAGCTCGTTGGAAATATTATTGAGTATAATGTCCAACCCAAGTGTAATTTTTCAATTTGGAGTTCAATTACCCTGTCAAAAATCAAATCTCCCAAGACTGGTCAAAATGAGAAAAATGAGGCTGCCTCAGGGCAGAGTTCTGTTGCAGTCAACTTTTGAAGGTCTTCCTCAACTCCAAATTGAGCTCACGATAGCTCATTGGAAATATATTTGTGTCTAGTTATCATTTGACTCATCAAGAAAGTCATCTGGCCAACTAAGCTAGCATAAATCTTGATTTTACCAAGGTCACTTCAGAGGTGCATCAATTCTCCTGAGGCAACGATATTTTTGACATTTCTCTACAACCATGACACCCGTGTAAAAAGTGAAGGAGGTGTTTCTTATTTGGCATGTTTTGGACAAAAAACTCTCTCATTTTTCCCAAATTCATCTTTTATTTCTTAGAAACAACATTTGAGTGAAACCTATCCCGATGTGTGGAACAAGGGATTTGTTGAAATGAAGTGAAACGAAGGGGATAAGGGGATTATAAATTCTTGAGAAAATTTTGGGAAGTAGGGAGGGATGTTAGGAAATAGGGGAAAGTGTAATTTCAGAGATTGAGTGAGGGGAAGGGGTCCAAAAGGGCAAAACACAGGCCTAGCCTAGAAAATTGCCAAGTTGTAGCAAGAAACTAGGGTTTGTGCAAAAATGAGAAATTTGGGGGATCTCAGTGATGGGAAGTGTTTAATAAGGTAAATTAAGGATAGGGGAAGGTGTATGAATATCAGGATACAAGTTTTGCTGATGATTTGACTATCCAAGAGAAATTACCTTCAAAACCCTAGGAGAGGGAAATGAACCTTACCTAGGCACAACTGAAGCATGAACAAGGTGTAAAATGACCCATTGGAACTTGACATGATGATGAAAACCCTCTGAATGATGGTACACTCAGCTGAATGGTGACATGGACTGACATTTGGACAACTCTGGAAGGAGTGAAAGCAAACCCTAGACCTAGTACTTAGTGAGCAAATTTTGCTTGAAGGCTCACTGAAATGAAAAAAATTGACCTTGACACCTTAAAATCACTTTGTAAGAGCATGTTTGATCACTGGAGGAATGCTGCAAAGAGTGACACTAACAATTCCCACCAAATGTTTATTTTCCCTCTGAGATTGAAAGTAGTTATATTTTCTTTCATATTCCTTGAATACTCATGCAATCTAAACCTTCTTCATCTATAGTATCCATCCTTATGCATCTCCTGATTCTTCATTTATCCATAAAATGTAGGGGGATTGGATTTCTTTAACATTTTTGGAAAAAAAAAAATTCTCACTCCTCCCATAAGGATGATGGCATTGATGGTGAAGATGTCTCTTAGAACCAGAACAAAGATGAAATCCATAAGTACTACCCCTCCTATCAGGTGTATCCAAATATATGCCACCTCTGGTTGTATCATCTTTGTCTAAAATTCATCCTCTATGAGACCTATTGCAATATGCCCATTATTATTCTCCTCTTGTCCATAACTGATCTCCGTCCATCCTTGCTTTTGCAAATATGAAAGACTTTGAAGGATGACTACATTAACATTTTCTTGCTTTTCTTGAGCTCTTGCAAGTATTTCCTGTGCCTCAATCAAAATTTTATTATTTTCCTTGAAACTTCTAATCTATGCCCTTAGGATACTCAGTGTGTCTTCTAGATCAGGAGAATACTCTTCTCCTTTTAGCTCAAATGATATTTCCCATTCCATTGAATTCACATCAAGCCTATAAGTGGATTCATGTGAACTATAGTCCACCATTCTCCTCTTCATCTCTGAGCTTCTACTTCCTGCAAACATACTAAGATATATAATCTAAATAGAATACATAATCAAAATCATACCTCAGTGTATATCAGGGGAGGCTGTCACATCTACACAAATTAATCCATATTAGCACAATATAATATCATAAGCATACCAAATCATACATGGATGTCATGGCCATAAAAATAAATAAACAAAATGCATGCATGATGAACACATAGACAATTGACATGCATGCATAACAATATACGTTTACCCTAAGGTCTTGTGTTGTAACCTCACTCTGATATCACCCTGCAATGCCTCACCCCACATTACCCACTTTTACAAGTTCGTCGGGGTAAATATGAGATAAGTGTCACTATGATATGAATTGAACTCCAAGTTCTAGTTATGGAAGTGGATGCGACTAGCTGAAAGAAAACTTCCATTCCCCAGAGACTATAGATCACTCAGGGACCTAACAACCACCCCAAGTGATCAACTCCTTAGTTGAAACTCATTTTCACCAACTTGAATCCACAACCGCTTCCACAACAAAATGTTCACACAGTTATGACACTCCATCTGCACCCATGAGCTTTCCTACTAGCAGCTATGACCAAAATATTCTAGTCTTGTGCCAGCGGTTGCGATATTTGTGCCACTTTTATCGGGCTGATCCTTTAGGCCACTGCCCAAACGTTTGTAGAAACATGAAAATGATGATAATAAGTCTAAGCAATCAAAACTTAAGTAAGATGTTGATCAGGACATGCCGAATACATGATACACATTTTGACAAACATATAATATGTTAGTCATCAATATTTTTCACTTGTTAGTGATGACTATTTGTAACAGCCAAGTTTTCCAACAGTCGATCTAAAAATTTGTCAAATTTTCCAGCTGGGAAAACACCTATAAATTTTTTTTTCCCTCCTACCTTTCAGTATGCCCATGACAAGATGAAACCTCATTATCAAATCCTACCTAGCCTCAGCCATACTAGTCTTCCCATCAGCTCTAAAGAGACAATCCAAATCTATTCAAATAGTCTCCCCTAAGTTAGGAAGTGGCGCTTTAAGGCATTTCTCCCTTGGCAAACTACCCAAGAGCCAAAAACCTCCATCTGCTACAAAACAGTCATAACAGACCTCCCACTCTGCTAATAAAGTTGGTTATAGCCCTAGGTCGTGCCACTAATACACCCTTAAGTCTCAGCAATCCATAGACCATGAGTCAAGCTGATTTTATGTGTTTTTACAGTGTTTGATAGATCTTTCAAGGATAGAAACATACCAACATCTCAGAAGACAATTTTGAACTCCACATGAGAAGACAACTGCTTCTCAATGTGATCTTGAGCCTGAGATGCAGCTAAAGAGCAAAGAGTTTTTCATCAAGCTCATGCAACCACGTTCAAAGCCTGAAAGGACAGTAAAAGGAAAAACAACACTGTCAAAAGGCTATTGATATGAAATGACTGAGAACCTCCTTCATTTATAAGCAGAGGGTTTGAATACCAAAAGAACCTCCTTCATTTATAAGTAGAGGGTTAAAAGGGCCTCCTTCATTCATAAGCAGAGGGCCAGGGCATTGACTAATTTCAAGGTTTGACTGATCAAAAGATGAGTGATAAGAACAGTAAGGGATAGTTGAAACAGAGAAACAAGGTAAGAGACCAAGAAGGAAAGTAGGGGTACCACTGCAATCCAAGGGGTTAAAACTTGTCTCTTAAAAGGGTTTCTTTCAAAAGACAGTCTGCAGCTCAAACAAAACAAAATTGAAGAGTGGTTAATGAGATGGGTCATTGCACAAGAAAAAGACATGATAATGATTATGTTTCAAAGGACACTGATCTCCCTACTCATAAGAGGATGTCCTTCAGATTACTTATCATAGGTTGACAAAGAAAATTTGAGTTTAGTTCTTCCCAAGAAAGGTATTGCAGCTAGACACAGTTGTTCATAAAATGCAAGAAGGACTTTGGCATGTTTTCAGATTCTGGAGAAAATTTCAAAACAAACATAGGCATGTTCCTTATAAAAAGGTCAAAGGTACTTTATCAGTGCATTTTGAGTAAAGGGAGAAAGTGTTAAAGAAATTCCCTTTTAAATGGACAGAGGTGGAAGAGCCCGAGCAAATGCAACTGCATTTTGCACCCACAATCATAAAATGAGTTTGAAAGACACCTGGCAGTCAAGTCATTCTCACAATAGGGCCTTATCACTTTTAAAGCATCCAAAGCAGACACATTAGTTTAAGGTTCAGAGAGAAGATCTACCAACTTGCAAAGTGGCAAAGGTACTCCATAACTCATCGGTATATTATTGAGCAAATGTCACATTTTGAAAAGGACATGAAAGGGTCAGCATTGACAGAAAGTCACTTTTCAAATATATAACACACAATGAATAGACT
This sequence comes from Pinus albicaulis, assembly GCA_034641835.2. Lineage (NCBI taxonomy): Eukaryota > Viridiplantae > Streptophyta > Pinopsida > Pinales > Pinaceae > Pinus > Pinus albicaulis. Next base: position 810,595,410 of record CM076573.1, on the reverse strand, counting down.
TGGGCCGTGGAAAAAGTCATAACCATTGCCACTGTTCAGATACAATACCCAAATCCATTTGCCAACATTGTTCAAAGAATGGGCCCCTCATGGCATTTTAAACCTTCACAAATCAAGGTCAAGGGTTTTCGTTTTGTTTGCATATAGAGGACAAAGGGAACGTTGCAAGCCCACTTTGAATCTCTTAAAGCACTAGCAAAAATCCTCTTACCTGCCCGTGAGACCAAAGAAAGGAGTTCTTGGCAAAATTCACAGAGTTTTTAGGCTTAGTAACTGCGCGGCACGCCTATACAAATGTGCGGCGCGCTCAGGCGCACAAATTGCACAGGGTTGAACTACTGCGCGGCGCACCTGTAGCTCTTGGTCCTGTCGGCCCGACAGTGACCCGACAGCCAAAATTTGCGCGGCGCTCTTCATTACAAACGTGCTGCACACACTGAAGTGGTCCAAACGCCCTCAAAATAGCTCTAGAGGTTGCTCAAACTTGTCTACGAGGTCATCATCGATTTCAAAGGTATTTATGTGCCCCCATGACCTTTGAAAAACTGTTAAGTAGAGTGAAAGGGGATAAAAAATTATGGTGGGAAATCAAAGTTTTGTGTTTAGTGTTTTTATTTAAAGAACGAGGTTTGCAGTGGTCATTTTGGCTAGAGGTGGAGGAGTAAAGATTGTGAGTTTTATTGATATAGAAAAGCCCATTAAATTGCCCTCAAAGAATGATGAGAGATGAAGGCCCTGTTTTCAAGGTGGAAGCTTAGCATTTGAAAAATGAAACATTGATCCTAATTTCAACCACTGTGATCATACATGTATTACTTAGCCATTATTCAAAGTCTGCCTCGGTGTGATGAAGAATAAGTTCATGGTTTCCCTTTGACCATAAAAAAACCTTAGTGAGAAAGCAGTGTAATCAGTAGGAGGTGTTTTTGTCAAACTTTGTGTAAGGGACAATAGAGTTTAAATAGGGCAGTGTTCTATTTGAAGAGGAGTTTATTACTGTTTAAATGCTACAGGATTATTTATGACCACATCAAAAACAAAGTAAACTATGTCACCTTATCCTATTACACAGTAACCTTGGATTGTGTATTTCCTTTTTGATTAATTGTCTTCATGTTGTTGAATCTACTAGTGAAGTGGCCTACAAAGAAGAAAACAGTGTCTTGAACTAAGAAGATTGTGGTTTTTCCTTTGTCTGAAATACAAGGTTATACTGTTGTCCTCAAAACACCAAAAGGCAAGGTGACCTTACCACAAAACACAGAAAAAATCACTCTGACTGTGTATCTTTATTGACTGTGTTTTTGTTCTTGAAGTTTACTTGCTGAGTTACATACCAAGTGGAAAGCATTGTTTTGGAGAGGGGCAGAGAGTGGTGTGTTAAAGGGGCATCTTCACACTACATTTGAAACCATTGTTGCTTACAATAAGTTAACAGGCTGAGACAGAGTTTTGTTTAAAAACACATTTCAAAAACTTTGAGGCAGTTTGGTGTTTCAAGAGCGCATCTAGATCAAGATGCCTCCCAGGCAAGATAGCAGGAGTGGGTTGCACAAGAGGTATGAACCAATTTCCACCGAAGAGGTCAATGCACACCCATCTATCTTATTCAATTTTCATGGGGTGGGGTGCTTGGATTTTTTCCAGAGAGTACAAGAAGTGAAAAGTTTCTCTCCTCTAACACATCTGTGCGCCTTGAGGTTCAGAGACAAACATTTTCAATTGGTAGGCCTTGATTTCAAGTTCTCCCTGAGATCCATATCCAAGGCTACTAAAATTTCTTCTATTGGCGAGAAGTGGTTCAAACAAAGCTATTTGGACTTATATGACTACAAACCTTTCCTCAAGCCTGAGCACAGAGAATCATGCCCTGCTATTTTCCCTTTCTCTTATCTTCTAGCTAGCTATGCCCCCCTCATGAAGATTATCATGAAGTATTTCACTTGTGAGGGGAGATTCTCCCATGTTTATGCATACCACATCCGACTGTTGATGCATTTCACAAGAACCAAGCAGCTGAATCTTCCTTTCTTCTTGTGCAAAATCATTGAGAAAATGGCCTCCTCTGTCCAAAAGAAACCTCCATCACAACAAATAGCCTCTCTATTCCATCACTCTCTCATTAAAATCATCATCCTTCACCAGCTTGAGAAGAAAGGGATTTCTTATGATGTTTTCATCAGTCATCTGGATTTCTCCACTGTCCCTCCAGTCCATACATCCCCTACATCTCCTACTCATCGCCCCTCCCCTTCTTCTAGCAGGCCTACTCCTAAAAGGCTCAAGTTCACTACAACACAAACAAAAGAGCAGGGAGAAGGAGAAGGAAGTGGCTAGCAGGTGGAGGAAGGACATGAGCATGAAGAAAAGGATGAAGAGCAGCAACATGACAGTGGTGAAGGTGAGAAGTATCAGGAACAAGAGGAGGAGAGTGCTGAACAACAACAACTCAGTGGTGATGAACAGTAGCAAGAAGAGGAAGGGCAACAGTTTGAGCAGCAACATAAGGATGATGATCAAGGGCAGTAGTTTGAACAACAGGATGAGCAGGAAAGTGAGGCAGAATAGCAGCAAGATATTGAGGAGCAGGGATAGCCTAAAGAAGACACACAACAACTTCCTCATGATGCACAACAACCTCCTCAAGATACACAGTAGCCTCAAGAGGAAAATCAAATTCAAGGGGATGACAAGCAAGATGACAAAGGTAAAGACAAATTCCTTCCTCTCCTAAAAAGACAAATTCCCGGACAGCTAGGAAAAGAATGCCAAGGGTGGTCACTCCAAATGTGACAAGAGCTCTTCGAAGCAAAGGTAAATTGCCTAAGAAGCCTATCATTGATTTGCCTAAAAGGAAGAGCACTAGAATAGCCACCCAAAGCAAAGGGAAGGGAAAGGTAGAAGGAGGTCATGAGCGGGAGAGTGCATCCAATATCATCCCAATCCCAAGTGATGATAGTGATAATGAGGCCCGCATTCTCGAAAACCTCTTGATCCAAAGAGAGAGAGAAATTGATGCATTGAAAGGTGATCTTCATAGGGCAAGGAATTTCAATCATTTTCTAGAAATCCAAAACAGGAAAATGAGTGTCCATATGGCTGTCTATGAGGCATGAGCGACCAAGTAAAAGAAAGAGGCTTCCAAAGCCCAAGCAAGGATAGATGAGCTCATAGGTGATTTTGATGAAAGTGAAGAAGAAGACCAGCCTAGGCAAAAAAGGCCTAGAACCATAGGGCTTAAAAGAGCCCTTGAGAAACAAAAAGAGGAGGAAAATGCCCTTCTCCAATCCACCCCTCTCACAGCATTGTTTGAATATGAGATAGAAAACAATAAGGAGGCGTGGCTTGAAAGAGTCAATGACCATTTGGAGAAGAAGTTGGAGAGGGAAAACAGGGATCTAGAGCTGCAAAGGAGAATGACGAGGCATTACAAGAAGCTAAATCAGTTTGCCCGTCGTAAGTTAAAGGCTGCCCAAGAAAAGTTAAAGGAGGCTAAAGGGAAGCGCCCGGCACGGAAAGTAAAGAAAGACACATCGGGGCTTGAGATTTTGGCCACTGCTTTAGAACATATTGCTAAGAACCCTTGAGGGTCATACTCACCGATTTTGGGCAAATTTTGACATGTTTTGGTTTTTTGGCATTTTTGAGTTTTTGGTCAAAACTCATGAAATTTACCATTTCAGTTTGGGGGATCGTCAAAGGAGGAGAATGGTATCATTATATGCCATAATTTCAGGAGCATACTCTCAGCAATTTTCAGGACATTTGGAGATCATTTTCTCCCCCGAAGTGGCGAAAAATGCTCGCTTTTTGCACACTCTACCCGGTCTATCAGCAAACTATAATTTTTGGTTTTTTACACACAGGTTCAGTTTTGGAGGACTTCTAGGCATCAGATTGGTAAAATTTTAGTTGTTCCAGAAAGTAGACACTCATATATTTCCAACGAGCTATCATGAGCCTCATTTCGACATCGGGAAGTCTGCCAAATGTTGCCGGCAAGTCAGGGGACCTTTTGCTGATGTAAATTTTGAATATTTTTGTAATTTTTGAACCTTTAAAAACAGATATTTCCTCATGTGCGTTTAGCTATTTTTGCACATGAGAAGTTGTGAAAAGTCAATTTAATTCCCTTTTTTAGCATTTTCTATATATTTTATGAGATATTTTGTGCCTTGGGCTTTGCAAAGCCTCAAGGACAAGTTTATATATTTTGATTAGGCCAATAGGATGGCAAGTTGAACCATGAGGTTTTCCTCACTTTGGCCTATATATTCCAAAGGATTTCATTGTAAAACAAGGCTGAACTTGATGAAGAAGCAATATATGGTCATATAAGCTTTGGAAGAAATACTTGTCTCATGCTTTTGGATTGCCTCTTGGATGTTCTTGGATGATGAATAGAGGATTGTTGTTGGATTCCATGACTTGGTAGAATGGTATAGTGTCTCTTTCTTTGTTTTGTCTTCTAGTTTTCATTCATGAATACATGTTTCTTGCTTGCTATAGATCAGTAGAGAACAAATTTGATACATGCCCATGGAGGCACCTCAAATTTATTGTTTCTTCATAGCTTCTTTGTTTTCCTCTTCCTAAGTAACATTAAAGAATTCTTGACTGCTCTTTAATAATTTAGGATATTGTTGCTTGTTTCATTCATGGTTTTATACATGCTAAGTATGACTTACGGTACGCCTTGATTACCTATGGCTAGCTATAGTTCCATCCATGAAATTTCTCTTTGACTGATTAGATTATCATTTTGTTGAACCAAGGAGGCCTAGTTCCGATCTAGCCCTTTTCCTAAAACTATGCAAATCTTGTTGTTCAAAGTGCCCAATAACTTGAAGTACTGTGTTTAGGTGTTTCGACATAGTAAGTTAAGTTATTTTTCCGTCTTAAGTGTTTTCCCAAAAGTCTGATAGTCATTTCCCAAAGTTAGAGGGTCATATACCTCTATGCATGGCTTGAATGTTTATTTCTATGTATTGATTAGCTTATAGTTACATTTTGCATGATTAATGGTTTGCCCTACCATGTTTATGTTATCTATTGAACTCGTTATGCTTGAAACTCTTTGTTGTTCCCAAACTTGATGTCCATTTACTCCATTTTGCCCAAAGATCCTTTCTACCTTGAATCAAATCGGCCCTTCAACAACCTTGTATCACCTTCTGATAGCTTTCTTGACCTTTTCGACCCCATAGCCCAGTTGATCTGACATATTTTTACCTATTTTATATCTTTGATCAGTTTCATCCCCCACAACTTAAAAAACTAAAACCAAAAAAACCTACTTCATAACTAGCCTGAAATCAGAACACAATAAGCAAAACACACAGATATCCCTTACACATATAGAGAGAGCCCTCTCTGAGTCCAAGAAGGCTAGGTCCTTGGGCTCCAAAGCTTGGTTTGATGTTACACTGTCATTTGGCTTGCCAATCAGCCAAATCACGGGACCCTAACATAGTAAACAAAGAAGCTACAGGTCATGAATGCATATCTAATCATAAAATTCTAAAATTCATTTGAGAATCACCAAGAAGGCTTAATGACCTCTCAATCTAGTTGCAATAGCACTTGTTAGCCCATGCATACATTAGACATTCAATAAATTAACAATTCAAGAACAATACCCATAGAAATATCACATAATATAACGATGCATATAACCATAATAGAATCCATGAAAAATCAACCATAATATCTACACAATAACTAGTACATGTGTTCATAGATCATAATAGGAAAGTAACTCATATTAACGTATGCAAAATACAACCAATTTAGGGACTTCCACATACCACCTAACCATAGATTGGGTTGAACTGAATCTCTCTTTCAATCAATCACCCTCGTGTCATATTCCAAGCATGATTATGGGATCATATGGGTTAAACCAAAATAGAACCAACCAGGGATTCCAGAAGCCAAACCACCTCAAACCTCAACCACAACGATTGCACCTGATTGATCCATAAATCACTAAAAAAATAGATCTATCTCTTCCCAAACTATCCAGGGCTCCAGGGAATCCTATCTCAACCCACAACCTCCAGGGACCCAAGCTGTTGTAGGGCTCCAAAGAACTACCATCTCAACCCACAACCTCCAGGGACCTAAGTTAGTACAGGGCTCCATAGAACTACCATCTCAACCCACAACCTCCATGGACCCAACTTGTTTTAGGGCTCCAAATATTCTATCCCAACCCAAAACCATAGGGAACCTGAGAACCAATTAAAAACCCAAATGGGGAACCCATTACATCATAGCTATCTAGGAAATGGAAACATAAGGCTGAAAACCAATGTCAATACAGGAAAATATCCATGCCAATGAGAGTACATAAACAAGGAACCACATGCATATGCCATGCATCCAAATATCAATGAGGAAATCACACATGCAACATGTTACCTACAATGTATCTGTGTTGTAGCTTCTGATCCAACCTCTTTTCCGCTTCCCACCAATTCCTTGCTTGTCCTTTGCTTGCTTTCTCCAAGTCCAAGTGAATGCTAGAATGCTCCAATAATACTCTCAGTGTGAAAGAGTGTATGAGAGTGTAAGAGCGTGGAAAGCGAAAACCAAAATTGAACTCACAAAAGCTTTGAAATGTTTCTCTAATGATTTTTTATCATTGGGGTTTCATTTTCTTTCATTTTCCTTCATTTTATCTCTAATTTTCTTTGCATGCACATTCGTGTTTCTTCACCTTCCTTTTCTCCTATTTTCCTTTATTTTCATAATTAAATCTCATTTATTGCCTTTTTTACTTTGCCAATTTCCATAGCCATTAATAAAACGCAAGTGATGCCCATTATAATGTTTTCCCACCATTCAACTTGGAATATGTGTTCCATGACCTTGGTCTTATTTTTTTTACATGTAAAATCAACCAGGGATGTTACACATGAGCAGAGAGTCTAGTGAAATATAAATTGTTCCCAATGTTACTCTCATCATCCCTTGAATAAATATCCCTTTTCATAGAACTACGAGGTTAATGCGGTATCAAGATTGATCTGTTGACCCAAAACAAAGATGAGATCGCAGATATATCCACTATGGGGAGGAAAAAGGTGAGTAATTTTGTCTAGGAGTGTCCACCCTTACTAGTGATTGTTCAAGATTCCCTTCCATCGAATGTTGACTGGTATGGGTTAGGCGGCATAATTTATTTAAACCCCCTGCATCTTCTTGGTGGCGACTACAATACAACCCCATTTATTTTTCTTTTGTGTGATGCAGATCAAAGAAAAAATCCCTCATCTCTCTCTCTCTCTCTCTCTCTCTCTCTATATATATATATATATATATATATATTAATTTTAAATTAATTTTGAGTTTTTTTATTTTTTTTAAATTATTATGGTTTTTTCTATATATATTTTTTTCTCTATTTGATATTTTTTTTTGTTGACTTGACCCATGGTTTACACAATACATCATAATACCGTAATCCCAAATTGATTTGTTTTCAATGGGTTCTATTTGAATTATTTTATATACATATATTATTATTATTAGTTGTTGTAACAAATTCAATTTTTTACTTTATGATTTATTTCTTATTTTTAAATAATTATTTTAATATTCAGACTTTAAATATAATGAATTAATTTATTCTAAATGTTTAAATAATTAAATGTATTTGAGGGTTTATATATATATATATATATATATATATATATATATATATATATATATATATTCATGGTATTTTTTAATTAATTAATTATTTTTTTATGATAATATTTATAATAGTTTTGGTTGTTTACTTGATGATATTACAAACATTCAAATTTTAAGGCTATTAGAAAACTAAATATGCTACCACATTTTCATTTAGAGATTGATTTATGACAACACTAATTTTCAAAGCCAAGGTTTTGAACAAGTTGTAATCCTAACCTTGAAAGAATGAGGGAGTTACTAGTAGCATCGATTTTAGTTTTAAGGGTCAATTTTAATGTTTTTTTTCAAAGCAATACTAGTCGTTGAGACCAATATTTCAAACTAGTTGCAATTTTACCCCCCTCCCCCCCAAAGAAAAAAGGGCGTTGATTCCACGAGAACCATTTTGATTCTGGGAGTGGATTTTAAAGTTTTTTTTTGTGACTTTATGGGTAAAGTTGTAATTTTTTTTAATTTTAACTTTAAAAAAATGAGTGCCATAGGTAGCACCATTTTTAAAAATTGAGTTAAGGAAAGCCACTAAATGAAACATTAGTGTGATAGTTGCACGCGACACTAGGGAATACAAGTTATTATAGAAATTTCATGTGCAATTATGCCCATATTACAACATTGTTAGAGATATTGGTAAAGAAGGAGACAAAAAAGAATTTCGCTGCTCCTAGCCCGCGCTCTGCTGTCGCGACGCCTTAGTTGCTGCTCCTTTGCTGTTTTCTGGACGCATGGCCCCTCTGGAGTCCTCCCTGAAGGTGACCTCTCCTCTATATCAGGCCCAGGCCTTATCAGCTCTCCTTAGCTCCTTAGCTCCTCCTCACCCCAAGCCGACGATCTCTAAATTTGTTAAGAAGCTTGATGGCATTCAGGAGGTCACCCTTCCTCCTACTATTCCGCGCATGGTTGCCTTCTCTCTAGCCAAGAAGGGTCTCATAGGTAAATTTATCGGACTATGGCCCTCTCCGAAGACTGTTCAAAAATGGGTTGAGCGTCACTGGTCAGAAAAAATCAATGGAAAAATTTTTATTTGGTTTTGCGGTAGAGGCTACTTCACTTTTCAATTTGAAATGAAAGAGGACAAGGATCTGATCTTCAGGAATGGGCCTTACTTTATGGACACCAGAGGTCCGTATCTCAAAAAATGGATGCAGTAATTTGACCCGGAACTCGATGTGCCAAGCGTCGTTCCAGTGTGGGTGCGCTTTCCTCACCTTCCCTTGCAGTGGTGCAGGGTTGACTCTGTTCGAGATATTGGAAATGTTGTAGGCAAGTTCATATATCGAAGCGAACCAAAAAACAACATGCAAGCCTGTGCCAGGATCTGCGTCAAGGTGGATCTAGGTAAAGGCCTCCCAAAGGCGATCAAGCTAAAATTTGACGAATGGGCACACATCCAATAGCTTGACTATGAGAAAATCCCATTTAAATGCAAGGTATGTCATGAATATGGCCATTTTGCTAACAGATGTTCTAAAATTATTGACACTAAAAGCCTGGAGTCAGATACGCAATGGGAAACTGTAAAAAAAAATAAGACCTCTTCTAACCCCAAAAGCACCATCATCTCTGTGCCCCCTCCAAAATCTAACCCCTACCTCCCCACCTCCTCTTCTTCACAACCCCCAGACTCCTCCCTGTAGCTTTCTGATCCCCCTATACCTCCCTCAAATGCCTCTTTAGATTCCTCCAATCCGTTCTCCTCCCTTGCCCCTATCGAAGATGATCCTCCTCTTCTTTCTATCCCATCTCATCCCACCTCCCCTCGCCTCTCCCCTGTCAATCCTGATCCCCCATCCTCCTCTACTGACCCCTCCTCAGCCCGAATCACAAGGAACTCAGTGAAAGAACATGGTGTAACTTTGGAAAATTCAAAGAAAACTGGCCCTGGAAGGAAATCATAAAAGAAACATTATCAAACTACTCAAATGAAATAGCCCTTGGAACTCCGAATCCTATTAAAACCTATATCTTAGGGCAAAATAGTAGAGACTCAAGACAAAAGGAGCAAGGAGGATGTAATATCCCCAAATTGGGACTGTTAGCAATACATGTCTGAAAAACACATTTTTCAGGAATGTATGCTACAAAAATCAAAATCAGCCCTTGGATCCCTTAGATCTGATAATATAAGATCTAAATCAAAGAGGATATCAGAAACAAATCAACCTATGTGAGGTAAACAGATCTCCCACACCTAGTATGACTGAAAAATGCCCAAGAATGGGACTGCAACAATACAAAACAATACTGCTTAGAAAATAATGCAATTTAGCAAAGCAGGAGAAGGAGGCCAATATGGAGGCTCATTAGTCACTCATACATCATCAAATTATATTTACAATGTGGCCTATACAATGTACAAGAGGAAATTGAAGACTTTTATGAAGAAAATCCTCAAAAGAGGTGCTGCAACAATGTATTAGACTGCAAAAGGGCTTGACATCATTATTTTAAAAGGCTGCAGCAGCTGTATATTACACTTCAGATTTGGAGTAGATCTGTGTAATAAAATATTAGATCTATATTAGATCTGTACACTAGAAGAGCTCCTCTACAAATTCCCCTTGGGGTTTTGAGAAAAATATGAAATATAAAGAGTAGATCTGAGATCTAAAGTTGCAGATCTGCAGTAATTTTCAGAAATTTCTGAAGTAAATACAATAATAAGCATATCAGATCTGAATAGAACAAGGATTAGATCTGTAATCCATGGATCACCACAGTGAAGGGCATAACCCCAACACTAGAGATCTCTCCTCCAAAAATGTGTCAAAACACCCTGCAGCTATACACTTGCAAATAACGTAGTCCTAGAAGGGAAACTGTGCTGTAGGCTCTAGTACTGGTTTGGCCCGATGCCAAGATCTAAAAATGTAGCTCCAAAGGTCTAATACTCTCTTTTCAAGGGGATAGAAGGCTTTCCCACTGAAAAGAGGCACTAGATTGGCCTAGATCTGAGTAGATCTAGCCTCCACTTATTGCAACTTACAAGGACAACCAAACCCTCAACAGGATCTGCATTGTAGTTGGAAGATGAACTTGGCCAAATGCCTGATAGCAGAAAAGATCAGCAAGACTCCTCCAAGAGCTACTCAATGGAAGAGGTTAGATTCTCGACCAGGAACACACTAGTGCTAAACAAAACTATTCTCAGCTAAAAAACAAGAGAATGATATATGTCTAAACAGACAATATATTCAGAAATATAAATAATCAACAACCTTCTTCTGTTGTCCTCCTCTTCCTTTTATAAGATGAAAGTCTTTCCAAACCCTAAACCATCTCAATGACTTAGCTCCTTTCACATGTGTAACCTCCAACTAAAACTGCGTTGTGCATCTAGGAGATTCAATGTATCTAGACAACGCTGTTGATTTGGTCCTGGTTGACTTGGTCAAATGATCCAGTCTCTTTCACACCTAAGTGTGCTTATTTAAATAGCCCAGATTTAACTTTGTTCACAAGTGGCATTGATTTATTTTGCTGTTTAGGAGTTTTATTGATCCTCCTTTACAATTTTATTCATGAAACAGAAAAATTAGACAAAATTGTGTATTCCCATTAGCTTGGGCTAATTGGGAATATTACAGTACTCCCCTCCAAAATGTTGCTTGTCCTCAAGCAACTGATAGGGTGAGTGCTGCAACACTTCTCCTCCTCCATTGGTGACACTATCAAGGATCAAGCTTTATTCACAAGCTAAGTGTTCAACAATCCAACTCTCCATGAATTGTTCCCCCAAATTCATTATGAGATGTACATAATCCATCCCACAAGGAGTCAAGAACTCAACTGAAACAAACATGGTTGAACCAATACTCTCTCTAAAACATGTAGCATAAGGTACATAGAGAGTTTCCATCCCATGTGGTACATACAAGCTTCCCATCCTTCCTCCATACAATCCCATAAAAAGTACAACTATATCATCAAGGTATGGATGCAAAACTACATATATACAAACAAAAACTGGAGCATGAGGAGGTGGGTCATAGTCCCATATATGATACCAGTGCAGTGCATCCCCTGCCTACATCAGATCAAGGTATGGTAAGTGGTTCCCCCACCATTTACTTGCTGCACATGTCATCTCACCATGGCTGAAAGTGTGAGATATGTTTAGTGCTTTTGGGAAGCACCCATCATGAAAGAAAATCTCCATTTGCTCATTAAGGGAGTGTCCAAGTTCAGAAATTTCAGTGGCCCAATGTTTGCCATGAGATTTAGATGATACATCACTCCTCCTTGGAGTCATGTCCTACATAAACATGGTGAAAGAATATGTAAAATCAGAAAATGAAACTTGCTTTACATGATCAGATTCTTCACCAACAATGTCTCTCCTACACATGGAGTTGTGCATGGATCTTTCTCATCTTTGAAAATAAGGAAGAGATGGATGAAATGACTCTTGCATAGAGTCCCATGGCTACCCCAACTCCACATGGTTCTTGCATTCTTGAAAATGTTGATGTAGCTCTCCTCCAAAGCCTTCCCATTCAAAGCATCCCATGATAGTGTTGTAGACTTCATAGAATAGGTAGGGCTAAAACAAAACTCTTTGTAGGCCCTTTGTAGCATCCTATCCTTGAGCTTGGAGGCTCTAGGTAAGAAGAAGCTATCATGATGATAGATGACTCCCTCATGGACTAGATATCCCTCTTCATGCAGCTAGTCATCAAGCATCATACAAGTGTGAAGATATTTGGAATAATCCACCAACAACTGGGATTTCCAATATAGATCTACAATACCCAACAATGACAACATTGATGATGCATCAACAGGAATGTGTGTCATGTTTTTTATCTCCTCTTTGACATCTCCTATGCCAAAGGTACATGTAGGAAGGACATACCTTCCCTTTTTCTCCTCCAACAGTGCAGACTAATAAATGAAGGTGGGTGATGATGATTAGAGAAGAAAATATCCCTCCTTCTTGTTCTAGCCCAAGCCTTCCAGTGCTGTAGCTGTGTCTTCTAATGCTCCCATCCCTCCTGGATTTGTTCTAGGAGCATCATGTAGTGAGAGACATTTCACCAAAATTGAATCAGGTGGCCTCCCAGGTGGTTTGCCACTAGATAAGAATGTCCCTTGTAGAAATCTCATGAACATGATAGATGGGACAATGAGGTCCTTGCTTCCACTGCACAAATCCATCTCTGTTTTCTGTGTGGAAGTGTTATGTGAGGGGTAAGTATGCATGCCTTTGATCATTTGAGGTGCACCACTCTTCTTTTCCAGCCATTCTATTTACACAGCCTCCCGATCAGTGGTGACTTTCCCCAATGTAATCAGCAATTGAACACCCAAAATAACATTGGTGTCTGGTATGTAAACTACAAAGAAGTGATCCACCAAGGTGTAGGATCCCATGGTGACTGAAAGTGATGGGAAATAATGCATGCATTGATTTTTTCTATCTCCTAGGACCAAAGTAGAGAATACCTCAAAGGTATCAGTGGGTATTGTCCTCCTTTGCACAAGGTGGGCATCAATGAAATTGTGGGTAGCCCCACTGTCAATCAATACAGAAACCCTCTGATTCATGATTGAACCTTGAACTCTTAAGGTCAACTAATTAGGTACTCATCTCAAAGATGCAACAGTTCCCCCAATAGGAGAAAATGCTCCATTCCCATCTCTTGATGGTGTTGGATCTCCTTCAACATTTTCAACGTTGTGACCCCTTCTTGGTTCATCATATTCATCTTCTTCAAGATTTGAGAATACCTCTATATAATGTGCTTTACCAGCAGCACATCTATGTCTAGATACCCATGGTTCTTGGCAAGTGAATCATAGCTTATTCTTTCTTAGATCTCTCCTGACTTCATCATCAAGAGGCTTCTTGTATGAGCTCTCCTTTGAAGGAGCAACTTTTTCTTCCTTTCCTTTAGAAGGAAAAGAGGGCTTGTTCTGAAAGTTTTCCTTTGCTTTTGGTAAGGCATCTTGAAGGTCTCTAGCCCTATCAATGGAATCATGCAAGGTAGTGGGCTTGGTAGATTTAACCAACCCATGCAGAGGTTCATATAAGCCATCGATGAACATGTACACCCTTCTTGCTGCAGACAAGTCAGGAACCATAACAGATAATCTCAAAAATTCAGAAATATAAGACTCTGTATTACCTGACTACTTCAACTTTGCAAGGCTCATGAAAGGTGCTTCTGGATCCTTTCTGTCAAACCTCTCCACTAGTATTCTAGTGAAATCAGAATAAGTAGTCACATTGGCATGACCCAATGTAGACAAGCCATGGAACCACCAGTTGTGTGCTTCACCTTCAAAGTGCAGTACTGCAATCTTGATAGCTTCCATCTCAAGGACTTTGTTCAAATGAAAGTAGATGTAAAGTTTTTCTACCCATGCTTTGGAAGAAAAAGTGGATGACCCATCAAATTTGGGTAAAAATAATATGACCATAGAGTGATGTCGATCATGATTCTGAGTGAATCCACCATCTCTATGATGATGTCTTGGTCTTCTTTTGTCCTTGAGGTGACAAAAATCTTGAAAAATAAAATGATCTTTGAATCTATGATTCTGAGACTCATATTCCTCAAATTCGTCTTCAAGGGATGCTTGCTCTTGAGGCCCTTCATTCTCCACAACCAAAAAAGTAGGCATGGTAGAACATTGTGTAACTTGTGGCTGGTTCACTGGTTGATCATTCCATTGATGAGACATTCCAGATATTTCTACAAGATGAATTCTCTTAGGAGACTCCTTGATTTTTTCCATTCTAATCTCTTTGATCTCTCTAGCAAGATCTTGGATGGCTTTCAGAAGGGTTTTTGCAAACTCCTTCCCATCTTCATCACTACCAAATTCAGGGGCTTTACCCTTGTCTTTCTCATCATTTGTGTAATCAAATTTCTTCTGTCTTCTATTTAGATACCTCTTCTCTCTGTCAGTAGGAGGCTCATCTTCTTCTAAAGACATATTGGCTTCTCAAGAAAGCAAATCACATGGTGTGCCAAGATGATTGCTTCGATACCACTGTAATATCCCCAAATTGGGATTGTTAGCAACACATGTCTGAAAAACGCATTTTTTAGGAATGTATGCTACAAAAATAAAATTCAACCCTTGAATCCCTTAGATATGACAATATAATATTTAAATCCAAGAGGAGATCGGAAACAAATCAACCTAGGTGAGGTAAACAGATCTCCCACACCTAGTATGACTGAAAAATGCCCAAGAATGGGACTGCAACAATAAAAAACAATACTGCTAAGAAAATAACGCAATTTATAAAAGAAGGAGTAGGAGGCCAATATGGAGGCTCATTAGTCACTCATACATCAGTAAATTAGATATAAAATGTGGCCCATACAATTTACAAGAGGAAATGGAAGACTTTTATGAAGAAAATCCTCAAAAGAGGTGCTACAACAATGTATTATACTGCAAAAGGGCTTGACAACGTTATTTTAAAAGGCCGTAGTAGCTGTATATTACAATTTAGATCTGGAGTAGATCTATGTACAAAATATTAGATCTATATTAGATCTGTACACTAGAAGAGCTCCTCTACAAATTCCCCTTGGGGTTTTGAGAAAAACATGAAATACAAAGAGTAGATTTGAGATCTAAAGTTGCAGATCTGCAGTAATATTTAGAAATTTCTGAAGTAAATACAATAATAAGAAGATCAGGTCTGAACAAAACATGTATTAGATCTGTAATCCATGGATCACCACAGTGAAGGGAAGAACCCCAACACTAGATATCTCTCCTCCAAAAGTGTGTCAAAACACCCTGCAACTGTACACTTGAAAATAACGCAGTCTCGGAAGGGAAACTGTGTTGTAGGCTCTAGTACTGGTTTGGCCTGAAGCTAAGATCTGAAAATGCAGCTCCAAAGGTCTAATACTCTCTTGTCAAGGGGATAGAAGGCTTTCCCACTGAAAAGAGGCACTAGATTGACCTAGATCTGAGTAGATATAGCCTCCACTTGTTGCAACTTACAAGGAAAACCAAATCCTCAACAAGATTTGCGTTGTAGTTAGAAGATGAGCTTGGCCAAATGCCTAATAGCGGACAAGATCAGCAAGACTCCAAGAGCTACTCAATCGAAGAGGTGGGATTCCCGATCAAGAACACCCTAGTGCTAAACGACACTATTCTCAGCTAAACAACAAGAGAATGATATATGTTTAAATAGACAATATATTCAGAAATATAAATAATCAACAACCTTATTTTATTGTCCTCCTCTTCCTTTTATAAGATGAAAGTCCTTCCAAACCCTAAACCATCTCAATGATTTAGCTCCTTTCACACGTGTAGCCTCCAACTAAAACTGCGCTGTGCATCTAGGAGATTCACTGTATCTAGAAAAGCCTGTTGATTTGGTGCTGGTTGACTTGGTGAAATGATCCAGTCTCTTTCACTCCTAAGCGTGCTTATGTAAATAGCCTAGATTTAGCTTTGTTCACATGTGGCATTGATTTATTTTTCCGTTTAGGAGTTTTATTGATCCTCCTTTACAATTTTATTCATGAAACAGAAAAATGAGACAAAATTGTATATTCCCATTAGCTTGGGCTAATTGGTAATATTACAGAGGGAAGGTAGCTTCTTGCTCTGCTTTTCTAAAATGATGAAAGCCCTTTCATGGAACTGCAGGGGTTTAGGGCACCCTCAAAAACTTTAGCCCTAAGAGATCTAATAAATCAGGAAAAACCGAACATTATTCTACTGCAGGAAAGTAAGCAGGGAGATATTGACATGGAAACAATAATAGATATAGTGAAGAATCATGCAGGCACCCAATCTGAATCTAGGGGTGCCTCAGGTGGATTGGCCACTATTTGGAATCAAAGCATTTGGAAGCAAAAGAATTCAACAACAACGCAGAACTAGATCAAAGTGGTGCTTCAGAACACTAAAGAGAGCAAGGAAATCATCATATACAATTTATATGATCCCAATCATTATAGGGATAAAGAAATCTGCTGGAGCACTCTTAAAACATACATAGATAATGAAGACAACAACAACATCATCATCGGAGGTGACTTCAACTTAATCCTCCATGAAAATGAAAAAAGGGGTGCCTATTTTAACTCGGATCCCTCTAGAAATCAACTTGAAAGCATCATGCAAGACCATGATCTTGTTGATCTTGTCCCAAAAAATCACAGATATACTTGGGGTAATCGAAGGATATGTAAAGGGAATATCATGGAGTGGCATGACAAATTTCTCGTTGCTGTCCCTCTCCTTTCTTTTTATTCCAGCGCCTCTTCCAACGTTCTCTCCTCCTCAGCCTCTGATCACTACCCCATCACCCTCTCTCTTGGAGATCATCACTCCCTCGGCCCCCTCCCTTTCAAATATAGTCCTCTATGGAATGATATTCTGGAAGTAAGGCAGTTGACTCATAATATCTGGTATAAGCACATTGAGGGATCCCCTTCCTTCATTTGGGAAACCAAACTAAAGAAGACAAAAATGGCCTTAAAGGATTGGGCCAAACTACACTATAAGGAACCGGACAAGATCAAAATTGAAATCAAAGCTAAGCTAGATGTTGTCCATAATGTTGTCCATAACAACATTGATTCCCAAGGGGAAAATCAAGAAAACTCCAACCATGAAAATTATCTTCTTTGGAAATTATACATAATCAATAGAAAAGAAGAGGAGAAGTGGAGAATCAAATCCAGGAATTTGTGGCTTCAAGTAGGTGACAAGAACACCTCCTTCTTCCACAAACAAGCTACTATCCACAAGTCTAGAAATAACATCTCCTCCATCATTGACACTGAAGGAAAAATTTAGACAGATCAAGATCTAATCAAAGCTACTGCCACCGTTCATTATAGAGATCTACTAACTGAAACAAAAGTGTCGTATGATCTCTTAAGATATCTACCAAATATGATGATAGAGGAGATGAACAATACTTTGAATAAAGAGATAGAAGAGGCAAAAATTCAGTGTGCAATTTGGACCTTGCATCCTGACAAGGCACCGGATCCATATGGCTTTTCTATCAGTTTTTACAGGACTTATTTGGACTTAATAAAAAAGGACTTGACCAAAATGATACAATGGGCTCAATTAAAGAAGAATATTGGGGGTTACACCAACTCAACCTACCTCTCCCTTATCCCCAAATAAAACCGCCCCTCCTCCTTCTCTAGGTTTAGACCATTCTACCTCTGCAACACTTCTTACAAACTTATTACCAAAATCCTTGCCATGCGCCTCAAGCCCTTTCTCCACAACCTCATCTCAGAAAATCAAGGAGGCTTTATCTCCCAAAGGAAAATTTCTGACTCGATCCTCCTTGTACAAGAAGCTATCCACTCAAGTATGACTTACAAAGAGAAAGGTTTTATCCTCAAACTCGATTTAGCCAATGCCTTTGATAGGTTCAGACACTCCTTTCTTCTTTCAGTCCTTCAAAAAATGGGATTTGATTCAAATTTCATCGCCCTCATCAATTCTTGTATCTCAAACCCTTAGGTCTCCCCCCTCATTAATGGTAGGCCAACATCCTTCTTTCAGTCTTCCCACGACTTTAGACAGGGTTTCCTTCTCTCTCCCTACCTCTTTATCCTCATGGTTGAATCCTTCAGCAGGGCCTTGGATCATATGCGACGTGTAGGCCTCATCACTGGAATTAAATTTGGCAACAGTGTCAAAAATATGAATCATTCGGAATTTTCAGATGAGACTCTCTTGATGTGTGGTACAACCAGCATAATCGCTCATATTTTTAAAACCATCCTTGAAAAAATCATGCTTTACTCTGGAGGGCTGATCAATCTTCAAAAAATCTGCATTTATGGTTGGAATACAACCATCCAAACCATTCACAACATTGCACAAATATTTGTAGTTTCCTACAAACTGAACTGGGATCACTTCAATTACTTAGGCATGCCTGTTAGTGCTGGCCCCTTAATTCTAAAGTCTGGAACATTACCATAGACAAAGTCAAGAGAAAAGTGCAGCAATGGGGTAATTCTTGGTTAAACCTTGCAAGGCGCATAGTCTTACTCAAATCTTCCCTCTCGTCTTTGCCCCTATACCATTTCACTCTCCTTCAAGCCCCTGCTATAATTCATCACAAATTTGAAGAAATCCTAAGGCACATTCTCTGGCAGGGTGGAAAAAATGAGAAGAAAAAATATAATCTTGTTAAGTGGAGGCAGGTCACTCAAGATTATGAACATGGAGGGCTTGGAATTCACTCACCCAAGCTTCTGAACAATGCTTTTGGTGGAAATATCATGTGGAGGTTAATTAGTGGACAACAATCTTGGTGGAAAAGAGTTATGGAATCCACGTATCTTAACTCTCCCCATCAGCATCTCCTTGATCAAGACATCCCAAACAGACCATGCTCTAAAATATGGGCCCTCTACAAGAAATCCATTCCTTTTATAATTCACAATCTCTCCAAAGTCCCATTTGGGGGCAACAGCATCAAAATTGGGAAAGATAAAATTATGGGGCAAAATCCACTCTTGGACAGGTCTTGCACCCAACACATTCTTTCCCATTTTCAAAGTCTTGGCCTAAATCTCTTAATTAATTTTTCTAAGTGGGATGACCAAACCAAAAATTGGATTGGATGGCTCTTTCCCTATGTCCCTTCTTATTTGGAAGCATATCTATCCAATCTCCAAACTCTGCTACATGGCGTTGCTCCCCTCTGAAAAGATAGTATGGACAACTTCCGTTGGGATCCTACTGGCTCTGCATACTCCATCAAAGCTGCTTATTGTCAACTCAGCCATGATCAATTCCCCTCTCCTACTTGGCCAACTTGGAAATTGGTGTGGAAGTTGGAAGCCATCCCAAAGATAAAGATCTTCATATGGACTCTACTCAAAGGAAAAATCCTCACTTCAGAAAATCTAAAAAAAATGGGTATGAATGGTCGATCTAGGTGCCCCAACTGTGAAGGTGCAGAAGAGACTACACATCACCTCTTCGTCATGTGCCCATTTTCTGATCGATGTTGGAATGAACTTACCTCTTCCTATCAACCTCACTGGGATCACAACAACACCATTTCAGATTTGATTAAAATCTGGAGGAATAAATACCCACGGGGAAAAAAGAAAAGAAATTTGGCAAGAAGGGTCTGTGTTACCCTGCCTTACGTGCTTGTGTGGAACATTTGGCTCTCTAGGAATAGAAATACCTTCAACGACAAAGAGCCCTCCTGTAGGAAGGTTTTTAGCAAAACATGGAGCCTCACTCTCGAAACTATAGCCTCCAAAAACAACAACAAAATCAATATTAGTGAGCTTCAAGTGGAAGAAAGGAACTTCCTTGGTAATCTACTAGACAACTCTGGCTTCCAAAAGCCTCCAGCTAACCAACCTCTCCAATATGCCTCCAGTTGGAAGGTTCATCTAAAAGACAAGGAATTTACAGAATGGTCGGGCAGTTGTTCAAGGCCCACTCTCTTCTTTGATGGTGCATCAAAATCGAATTTGGGCATTTCTGGTGCTAGAGGCATTATAAAAAATGAAAATGGAAAAACTCTTCTCTCCTTTGAATGGAGTCTCGGCTCCTGCACTGTCACCTCAAAGTTTGTACGAATCTCGGGTTGATAAAGTAAAGTAGGGCAGCCCCTGGGAGTTGCAGCACTCTTGGTGCAATACCAGGGCTCACCACTGGTCATAGCATGCTCATGGAAATCAATGGACACTATTGGGTGCCAGTGTCCCACAATGGGCCTGCTCCTAAAGTGCTTTACCAGGATACTGCTACATATTCCAATTCCTTTTATTGTTGCTGCTAATGGTTTCAATCAGTTTCAACCACCCAACTGGTCATTTCCATGCTTTCCTGTACCAAGCACATAATCCCATTAGACCCACAAAAAATTGAAATAAACTCAAATCATACCTCATTCGTGTCTCGTCAATAAGGTCCACTTCAATCCTGTTTACTTCCTATATCCACAAGTCAAACTAGCTATTTGATAAAATCATCATGTATAAACATATCACATATGGTTGCTCAAAACATAACCATCATAGGTAAAAATTGTAGAAATTATACAACAAGCATGTATATCTTGGATTCACCCGATCTAAACATGTACTAAAGTTAAATACTGAATCACTTCTACAAATATTTTGCGCAATTAAAAACACAATCGCTAATCATAAGAACATGAAGAAAGATCAATCACACATAGCATAGATAATTTCCCAGGGAAAGCTTACAACTAAAAACCACACTATCTTCTATTGTATATTATATCATGGATCATGAAACAATTACATACAAACTCTTATCAAAAGAGCCCTAAGTACATCAGCTAATTGTCTCATACTGTCATACAAAAATTGGCAAATCCCTTAGCCAATTTACTATTTCCAGATTACCTGCCTTCACTGCGCAATCCCTGAATTGATGCAATCCTGCCTTCCTTGACTGCGCAAGTATCATTGGCACATCCAATGGATGTTTGCCTACATGTGTGCAAGTGGATAATGTCACAAATGATAGTCAACTTCCCTTTCACCTAGAACTCAACTAGGTCTCCACTGGATCTGACATGCATGTAGCTAATAATAGTAAATCCTTAGTTGCATGTGAGATCACTGCATGTGAATTAATTAATATTTAATTCACTTGATCTCTCACTACTTGTATCTTCAGTTACAACTAGCACAACTGATTTTAACTCACTTAACTGAGTTAATCTATTTACAACTTTCATTAACTAATGCCCCACTGCACTTCGAACTCTGTTACAACTAGAATTACTCTTCATGTCCCACCAACCAACCTCTAACTCGAAATTCACTAGCTAACTAAATTTTCCACTTCAGTTAACTATTTCAATTCCACATTGAGAATATATTATAGTTTAATTTCCATCTAAATTAAGGGATAATGAAAATAGACATGCACCCAAAAATAGCACTATGGGCCCCACCCTAGTTTGGGTGCTTAATGCAACTAGGTGCTAAATGCAACCAGGTGCTTAATGCACTAGGCACGGGTGTTGAATCCCAACAAAAATCATGAATCACATTCAATCATCATAAATCACATGTAACCATCATAAGTCAGAATCATATATCACATGCATAATAAAACTGAAATAAAATATCGATACTTATCCTTCATCGATCCTTACTTCTTCCTTTTTTCTTTATGTACACACACCAGATCAGTTGTCATACCCAAAAAACATCAGTTCCTTATCTTAAAATACGTACAAATACACATAGTTTACAACATGTACATCCAAACGAGGCATACAACACCGCACAATACATACACCCACACTGACATACAACACATACACCTACATTCAGTGTACAATACAACACAATCCATACGCCTACACTAGCATACAACACATACATCTACACCTGGTGTACAATACAACACAATACATACACCTACACTGGCATACAACACATACACCTACACCTGGTGTACAATACAACACAATACATATACATATACAGAGTACCACACAATGAATACACATGTCACGATACCATGAATACACCATGCAGATACATAGTATCGCATGCCCTCAACACAACATGTACGACATGCACACTATACAACATGTATACTAGTACCATATGCGCAACATGTACACAACACTACATGCAAAACATGTGCATAGCATCACATGTACACGACACCACCTGCACTACATGTACACAATGCCAAATGTACACCGCACCACCTATACAATGTGTACACAATACCACATGTACATAGCACCACATGCATGACATGTACATGACACCATATGTACACAGCGCCACATGAACGACATATACATGACACCACCTACACACAACACCATATGTACACACGTACATGGCACCACATGCACACAAAACCATATGTACAATCATGCACAAAACACCATATGTACATAGCATAAATATGTACAACACACACAAAACACCATATGTACATAGCACTGGATATACAACATGTACATAGTACTATACATGCATAGCACTGCATATCCAACATGCGCACAACACCACATATCCAACGTGCGCACCGTATGGTAGGTACATAGCACCGCATCTCCAACATGTACGTAGCACCGTCTATACCTAGCACTGCATATGCAATATACACACAACACCATATATACAACATGCACAAAACATCATATGTACACATATCTACATACGTTACATGTACACATCACCATAGGTACAACTACTGAATATACAACATGCACAACATATACACAATAGTAGTATTGCACATCCATAGACCACACACTAACCCCATAAGAAATATTTCTTCTAGTGTCTTTACACTATCCATGCTTATCATAGAATGCCACACATCACACTACTTTCACTTTTCTGATGTACCCCTCAACATTACCTATCCATAACATAAACATAGGAATAGTACAAGCATATAACATTAAATCATGTCCACATGATACTGACCTCATAGATCTATCAAGGCTACTTTTCCACTTGATTCCTCATAGCAAGGAACCTCTTCATGCCATTCACCTGCATAAGAAATCATTCCTCCACTAGAATGATTCTTGAAAACCCTGTCATACAATGGCATAGATACATAGATACATAGATATATATATAATCATTAGCATAAATTAATCATGATCCATGATAACCCTATCAGACAAGAAAAACATACATACATACATGTATACATATATAAACATCAACATAATCACGATCACAACACATTTCTAGATATCATAAGATTTAGGTTACGAGAAATTCCTTTATTCATGAACAATATGCACAATATTGAGAACAATAGTTCCCAACATAGTAAAGGCATCTGATATCTTAGACCCCATTTACTTTACCTTTCTCATGATTGTCCTGCCACCATCCATTTACCACAATGGACTCAACCAATCCATCCGACTGTTATATTCTTACCTTCCGCTGTGCTTACTCATGCAACGACCTCCATCAAATTTTCTCTTTTCCAAACCAATTATTGAGACACTCAAAACATAAAAGGAAAGAATAAGAAACAACAAGAAGAAAACCATGAAAACCAAAAGAAATATGGCACTGCAACAAAGTGGTGTGATCATCACAAACAAAGACCGCAAATCAAGCGCAAACAAATAAAAAATGTCGAAAGCACAAGAATAGAAACAAGCACCATGACTCAATCCCCCATGGGTTCCCAAATCTTCCAGGGGAAAACTGAACCCAAGCCTTTTCAAAGATTTCATGGCAATCTCTTTTGCCATGCAATCGCCTACATCATACTGCTAGAAACACATAATTGTCAGTGCATAAATAAACATACCAACAAGCTAGTTATCTTACCTTGTTGTTCCAATCACGTTTCCTTGTAACTAAACACACACATGCCATCCATATGTATCAAAATCAAGACAACATATATATAAATTCAAAGTCAACATTTACCAAGACTAAAAACCATGTCATAATCAACTATCAACTCGTATTCATCAATCATAATACATAATGCTACAACTATCACCTTCTTACACTCAAGTATATACCAAGTATCTCAGCACATATGTGTTAGCACAAACATCTTAAAACAAAAGCATTCTTCATGCAATATTACAGACACATACTCATATCATAGATTAATAAAAAATTCAAACAAACTATAAACGTACCATGCTAGATAAATCAACTAGAATACATAATAGATACCAAACACTCAAACACAAAATAGACGACCTAGTCAAACAGTCAACCACCAAGTATACGACATAAGCAAACTCATACCTTAATGTATCTTAGGGGAGGCTATCTTGTCTGCACAATCAGTTTAGATTAGCACAATATAACTTCACAACACATCAAATCAACCTAAATAGGGTCATGATATCCATAATAATAAATAACTAACATGTTAACATCATAAACTCATATAAAATTGGCATTCATGCATACAATCACATATGCACAGTCATCCTAGACATAATACAACACACTATCATAATTAGGTTGAATCATGCTTGAATGTCATAACCCTAACTATAAAGTCACTTGGCATGTAGCAACAACAAGTTATGTATCGTGCTCATCAACAACATGTAACCTAATCATTAAGCTAACTATCATACAACAACAACAAGTTGACCCATAACATGCTCATCAACAACATGTAAGTTATCTAACATAAGACAACAATAGACATGCATACCACCAAAGGTTGTTATCATTCACGACTATTTGACACATGTACATATAACTGCACTAATCAACTAGCACATATAATGTATGTAAACATAACATCAATAGAATGAAAGAAATATTCATAACCATAATGAATATAAAAATACTTAACCTACATACCTACGTTCCCAACATCCAAACTTGTATGACAACATTCTCTTGCCTTAAGATCCAATGTTGCAACTTCACTTTGTGGTCTGCATCTCATGCTCTATCTTAGCCAACACATTAGCATCATAACATAGCAATATCATCATGATGACATAATTTCATACAACAACCTCACAATGCATGAAAACATCAACCATGCCATATTAAATGGAAAATACATACGCGTGAACAACATGTGACCAAACATGAACAACTAATGCATGTATGACATGTAACGACATGTACCCAAGCATGCATGGACCACACCCAAGCATGAGCATCACATAACCAGACGTACACTTATGACAACATGTTGACAACAACACCATCAACACTTCCATCGCGACACCACTGCCACCATGGCCAACACAACATGGATGCAACAAGCACATATAAACCACAATCACACTAAACACATATGCAACCAACATAAATGCATGATCAACACACTGCCCATCCAGTCCAAGGGTTGAACCATGCTTTGATACCACTTTGTGGTATCAGATATCACACAAAGAGAACATAAACCAAACACCACCATCATGCATACACAACAAGCACATAGAACATAAGCATGAGGAACATATATGTAATTGACATGTATGCACGACAAACACATATAGCCTAAGGAGAGCGCAACCACACTGTGATACCACTCTGTAACACCCTCTTCCCACATCTGCCCAAGTAATCAGCCAACCGAGGTAAAAATGTGATTATAGGATACTAATATGAGATTCAACCTCCTAGATGATCTTAAGGAATTGAACCTAGCAGAAACATGACAAACACCTCTTACATAGCATCAACAACACCTCCAAGGTGTAAACAACCCTCCTAGACCCCTGAAACTTGAAGGGCGGCTGAATTTTGACCCTCTTGAGCCTTAGTCACGAGAATATAAGGGCAATGGAGTGGATATAGACCCTTAGCCACGGGCTAGCCTTGGCAAGGTAGTGGCAAGGGCCTCAAACAGTGAATTTTGTGCCTGCAGCTCCAGGATTTGTTCCACATTTTCAGACCCTGAGCCCAAGTCACTACCCATAACTTCCTATAAATTCATGAGAAGATAAATAACATTAAAACAAATACATGGAAGCAATCACATCACCAATAACTCATCCGACCCCACCCATCCATAACAAGAATTTCGTCAAACATGTCATGAACAATGCATATACAGGTGTAAACAACAAAAATAAACATAGGTGTCTAATAATATCTGAGAATTGCTAAGAATAATTACTCCCTTACATCATAAGCTGCAACACAATCTATTTTACCATAGATACATTGTATATTCATTTACAGGAAAAAACATAGATAGAGCCATACAACATCACTGATAAAATACATGCTTATAGCCAGCATAATAACAACAGAAATACCATGGATATAACATAAATAAAATCCACATAATAACCAGTAAATTTTCATACCAAATACCAAATGAATGAGCTTCTCATTAATGAGTGTAAAAACCAACCGGAGATGGGACTTCCACGTTCCACCCGACCACAGATTGGTTGACCCAAATATCTCTTTATCCAATCACCCCCCTACCATATTCCAAGCATGAATGTGGGACTCAAACTGAAAAACCAACCAGGGCATCCCGAGGCTAAACCACCTCACCCTCATCAATCATAAACCAGGCTTTATATCGTGATCTACACCCAATCACTAGGCCAACATAAGCATGGATATCATCGGATTCTCTCCACCTAAACCGTCAGGAATTTTCCTGTCTCCTAGTCTCTCAGGCTTTACCGCAACCCACAATCTGAATCAGGGGTCATTATGCCCTAAAATGAGACATACTCTCCAGGATTTACCATAATCCAAAACCTGTGATTCCTAGGCCTGAAATGGAGAGAAAAACACCACCTCTCAGCCTTTACCGCAACCCACAGTCCGAATCAGGGGTCACTAAGCCCTAAACCGATGAAACAAATGAACCAGTTATATAATAATTCAGAAAAACACCTCACTCAGCTTCGAATCCATCCAGTAATCTAGCTAAACCAAAACATGAGAACACCACAACACCATCGCTATACGGAAATGGAAAGGTTAGGTTGAATATGATGTCATACCTGGAAAAAATCCATGCGAAGACAACATAGAACCACATGCAATACCATGCATGCAAAATATAGCAAGGAAATCATACATGCAAATCAATACCTACAAAGAATGATGTTGTTTCTTCTTGATTCATTCTCCTCCTTGCTTGCTTCCTCCTTTTTCCTACTTTCTTGCCTTTCTTGCTCCAAGCCAAAATGCTCCAAAAAATCTAACTGTCCAAGAGTGTGTGTGTGTGTGTGTGTGTGTGAGAGAGAGAGAGAGAGAGAGAGAGAGAGAATAATGAGAGAGCTCCAACAAAATGCACTAACAAAAGGTAGCAAAACTTGTTGACTCATCCTCAAAAGCCTTTTTATAGAAGAGGCTTATATTTTCTTCATTTTCCATTGTTTTCCTTCAATTTCCTCCTCACATGCAACCTATGACCTTTCATCTCCCTTTTCTCCTAATTTCAATTATTGTCATAAATAAATGTTCCAAAAATGCCATTTTTCCTTTCCAAAGCCTTTGCTTATTTCCTTAGCCATATTAAACCGAAATGAACACCTACTAGGATGTTTTGCCGACCATTCAGCTTGGAATACGTGTTCCATCAACCATGGTTATTATTTTTACTTTTATTACATGGGATTTTCACTAAGGCTATTACAAGTGCAAAAGAAGTATCAAGGTTGTAGCTAAACGAATAACACAAACAAGCATAAACAATGATCTATAATGGAAAAAAACCTAACCATAATCCAAGCTAAAAACTAGAAATGAATAGAAATAATGCTTCGAATTAGATAAGATGAACAAGTCTAAAACAATAAGCTAGACCTTTCAAGTCCACTATTGCACAACCACAATAGGTCAAAACCAAAATTCCACTAAAGACAAGCAAATTCAAGCACAAAAACTTTCAATGGAAATACCAAAGAGGAAAGAATGACCAGTTCCAAAAAGAGGCAAGAATCGTAATGTGTATCTAAAATAGATATGAACCATAACAGACAATAGGGATACAGATCTAAGAAATCAAGGCAAAGTATTGAGGGGAAACCCCTCAAAACAAGAAAAAATAATCTCAAGGAAAACCCTAAAATTGCAAACAATTTAAGTGGGTCTAATTCAAAATAAGAGTTTTAAACCAGATTTGAGGTACATATGAATTGTAATAAATAGTAGGAGGACAGATCCAAAAAGTAACAACCAGATATTGAGGATAAGTTCCCCAAAACCAAGAAAATAGGCTCAAAAGGAACCCTAAAATGGAAAAATAAATAGATCTAATTCAAAACAAGAGATTCAAAACCAAATCTAAAGCACAAAAACATGACTGCAACATAAAATTAAAGTCTTCTCAAGAAAAAAATATATTTTTCAGTATCTGCTCTAGCATACAATATACAACCAATGTAGTTTTTCTTAGGCATTGAATATCAAGCCTACATACTTTTTTTTCTACACTTTGTATGGAGTTCAAAGCACACAAAGATGGAAAAAAGAACTTTAAAAACCAAAATCATAGGATATCTAACTAGATCTAAGGTTAATCAGAAAAACAAAGACCCAAACAAAGTCATCTATCCATAGAGTAAAGATTAGAAGCAATAGAAAACAAATATTTCAAAGAGAAGGAGAGATATAAAAAAAACTAGGGTAGATTCCCTAGCGATGTCACCAATTATGTTGTAGTTAGGATTACCCCACCACAAGGAGCTATTGCTACATGATCGTTTCCCAAGGATCACCAGGCATACATGTGCAATATGTGTGTGGCAAGTGTAAAACTAAATTCCAAAACAATCTCTAAGTCATTGACCTGAGTATGAATGTTAGTTTTGTTGTGCTACTTTCATCCTTATATTTAACATTTATTTAGACTTTTGGTGGTTGGTCGATGATTTAGAGTTTGGGCTCTTGGCCAATTAATGTTTTACAAAACAGGGTAATGACCATACATATCCTGAGAGCACAAAATTTTGATGCTTGGTAGGTGGTGGGCTTTTATCCTTGGTGGAATTTCAGCGGTTGGTTGATGATTTAGAGGTTGGGCTCTTGGCCAATTAATATTTTACAAAATAGGGTAATGACCCTACATATCCCGAGAGCACAAATTTTCGTTATAAAACCAAAACTATAATTTTTTTACAAAATAGAGTAATGACCCTACATATCCCGAGAGCACAAATTTTCGTTATAAAGCCAAAAATTTTGCATACAAAACCATAAATTATTAAGAAAATTAATTAAAATTTGCATATGCCCAAAAGTTGCGAGGAAACAAACTGGAAATTTTCGAAAATTTTGTAGCATTTCCAACTAGGGGCTGCTTCCCCTTGTGGGATGCAGAAAACTTGTATACCATGTTCCTTATAAATTATTAAGAAAATTAATTAAAAATTTTCATACGCCCAAGAGTCGCCAGGAAACAAGCTGGAAAATTTCTAAATTTTGTAGCATTTCCAACTAAGGACTGCTTCCTCCCATGGGATGCAGAGAACTTGTATACCCTGTTCCTTTTTCCGTTTAGCATGGAGTCACATAATTGAAACCAACCAAGCACCTAAATTCTTTAATTATATATATATATTTTGTAAGTTTAAATATTTTCATATTACAATAAAATTTCTCAATTCATTTTTTTCAATTGGTTCATAGTCATTATGGGAAGGGATCAAATCAGACCTAACCCCAAAAGCATTTAGAAAATTTGACTCATTAACCTCCCAATTAGCAAAATACTTAGATACTAAAACTAAACCAATCCAATTATCCTTTAAAACTAAAATTTTCCAATTCATATATATATATATATATATAATTAATATTAATATAATAATGCAAATATTTAATTTTTTATATTTGAAATTTAATTATTTATTATTAAAATTATAAATTTAAATAATTAATTTTATATCATTTAAATGTTAAATAAATTTTTAAAAAAGTTAAATTTATTTACACATTTCAAATTAAATGAGGAAAACAAAAAAACAAAATCTGATCCAAATTTAAAAATATAAAAAATGCTTGCCCTCAAAATAAAATGAGAGTATAATATTGAAAACATGCAAATAGAACATGTTGATAGGAAGTAAAAATATCAGATAGTACACTTTACCATGAATTTGGTGAACAAATCTAACACAGCCAGCAAACTAAACTAAGCGAGAACAATAAAATGAGTACACACAGTAAAAATGAAATTAAAATTAATAATGTTTTAGAACATTGTTAATTAAAATTAATTATTGATATATTGATATTGTATTTTTAATAAATATTTTATTTTAAAAGTATATGTTTCAATTTTGGTTAAACACTGAATTAATTACACATTTTTCATAAATTACACACTAAAATACAATTGATTTTTTTCATTATATTAATTGCATTTTTGTTCTATTATCTTTGCCAAATTAACGAAGGAATGAAGCAGATGGGAGAGCTGAGAGTTCTTGCCATAATAATTATAAGGGAGTTGTCTTTAGTGTAATTTTTTAAGGTTTTTTGGTGGATTTTTGCTATTTAATTTCTCTAAAATTTCTACAAGAATTTATTGAAATCTTTGCACAATAAAAGTGTCTTACAATTTTTTGAGGATGCTGAATCTTTATATAATAAAAAACTAATTTAAATTACTAACATAAATCAAGATTTCACCTCAATTTTTTCATTAGTATGTCGCAATGATAATCATTAGTGTATTGCAATGATAATCATTAGTGTGTAGAGATGGCGGATTTTGAGAAGAGAGACGTGGCGTTTGGGAGATTTTGTATTACTTATACTGATGGCGCGCAAAGGGAATGGAAAGTAAGGAGAGCAAAGAAATTCAAGTGAAGAGCATATTGCAGGAGGCGTAGGAGTAGAGTACAAAGAGAGGAGAGGCGAGGAGAGTAGAGTGAGAGTATAAGAGGAGAGGAGAGAAGAGGGAGAATAAGAGTAAAGAGAGATAGTGTGTGAGTGATAGAAATATTAAGAATGGGTGTTTTGGAGATTTGTAATGGCGATAAACTGGCTAAGTATGGGAGTACCCAAGATGGGTGTGGGTGTGAGTGCGTGAGTTCTGCTGATCCCAACTTCATATACACAGATGGGTGTTTGTATAAGAATACTGGGCAGGGCGGATACGGCATTTATTCCGGCGGGCTGAATATCAATTTTGCAAATTATTACCCCTACGAGGAGCATAAAAATATAGTCGCAGTGATAGAACTGAAAGGCATATTGGAAGCCATCAAGCATGTGAAATTACGTCAATATCCATCCCTCGATCGCATCGACATCTTCACAGACTGTGAGTTTGCGCTGGCACATCTAGTGAACCTGGCCAACGGGGAGGAGGCTCATGCCGAGTTGTACAACAACTTGGGTGTCGCCATTTTGAAGCAAGTGAAGGAGGGGTTGTTAAACAAAGTTGTTTTGCACAAGGTGAAGGCGCACTCAGGAATCCGAGGGAACGAAATGGCAGACGAGTATGCCAAATTGGGAGCCAAGAAAGCCCCCAAAAAAGACCTCGCTCATCAGACTCCGTTTCCCGTAAATTCCCTCCACTGCAATCGGGCGGAGAACGATGAATTCTATTCAAGATCTTCTGCTTCTTTCTCGTCCTGCGGGAGGAAGAGATCAAGGCTACCTCACAGCCCTTCGCAAAACACAATGTGCTCTCCTTCTCCTTCTGTTTCTCGGGCTCCTTATAACAGAATGCCCAGACGTGTTTCTCCTTTGCCACCCCAGGCTCTTGCTCCCCATGCTTCTCCGCATGCTCCGGGTTCATACGGTCCCATTAGAAAGAATCCTGTTTCTGCTTCTCCACGAAATCCTCATGTTTCTGCTTCTCCACGAAATCATCCATATAACTACGTCCCTAAACCATACCCTTCTTCTTCCAAAGATTCTTGGAAGCATGCTCCACTTAATTCTTCTTCTGAGTCTTGGAAGCGTAATTCCAATGATTCTTGGAAGCGTGCTCCACTTAATTCTTCTTCTGAGTCTTGGAAGCATGCTCCACTTAATTCTTCTTCTGAGTCTTGGAAGCGTAATCCAGTTAGTAATGGAGATTCCGCTTCTTCATATGTTCCAAAACCTCCTCTTCATCCTCAACATAGTAATGCAGATTCCGCTTCTTCATATGTTCCAAAACCTCCTCTTCATCCTCAACTTTCTTCAAAGAGATGATCTTATCGTGTAGTCAAGTGGGTTAACATTCACAATAAGGATATCGATGGATCACACCCTAGGAGTAATCCACACTTGACTTAACTGGTAGGAGTATAAATAATTTGAAAGTATTTAAATTAATGTTACATAGTATATTTTGAAATATTTTAGAAAAGTATAAATTTCAGTTTAATTTCTCAATTATTTTAGTATAAAAAAAAATTCAAAAATTATATATTTATTTTATAAAATTAATCTATTTATTTATTTATATAAAAAAAACACTATAATTTAGTTGAAGGCATCATTCAAAAAAGTGCATTATAATTTATATAATAATAATAATAATCCAAATTTAAGGACCTAACCAAATTGGTGTAAGAGACTTTCTTGTTTGTGGGAAAAAAGAGACCCACTTCCAAATTGATGTATGAGACGCTCTTGTTTGTGCGAAGAGACTTTCTTGTTTGTAGGAAAAAAGAGACCCACTTCTAAATTGATGTATGAGACGCTCTTGTTTGTGGGACAAGGGATTCCTGACTCACCTCCATTTAGCGATTTTACTGTTAAGTTTAGGAAGGCATACATACTCTACCACCTAGGGAATTTACTATTAAATTTACGAAGGCATACATATTCTACCCCACACATTCTCTTAACCATTATGCCCACTCAAGCTCTATATTATGAAGAAATCATTCAAAAAAATGCATTATAATACATATATGGAAGTAAAGACAACTCCAAAAATTAAACAAGTGCAAGAAATTCTAATTTAAAATAATAAAAAGTATAAATAAATAAATAAATTTAAATAACTTCATTAAATCAAATAATTAAAAATATATTTTATTATAAAAACATTATATATATAACAAAAAAAATTATATTAAAACAAATTAACATATGTGAAATCAAATCAAATAAGTATAATTTTTTAAAAAGTTGTTTATGTTAATACTAAGTGTAATATTTCTTTATAGAAATTGATGCTCAAGATTGATGGTCAAGTTCACAAATATTTGTGGATGTTCACATGTTAATGCTTGCCCTAACATGTTAATGTACCCATCAAGAATGCACACCTTTTTTTGGAATTTAGGCTTAGCAAACCCTAAAGTACCAACAAGGACAATGTACCTATCAAGAATGCACACCATTTTTTGGAATTTAGGCTCAGCAAACCCTAAAGTACCAACAAGGACACATGTTTGGCCACTGATTGTCATGGTTTAGAATTAAGCGTGTATTTTTAGTGTGACAAGTTTTTGTGCACCTAAGAATCCATATTTTTACTATTTTTGTACTACAAAACTGTTCATTCCTGGTATACATCTAGTGCCAAGTCAATGACACACATCTTCTTTGGATTTGAGATAAGCATTCTAGTGGATTTATAAAAAAAAAAGTGAAATCTAGTTAAAAAATGAGGAAAAAAACTTAAATGATACCCAATACAAAATCACCATATTGAATTGCAAGAAACTTAGTTACCATATTGAAGTGCAAACATATGAAATTAGAGTTAGAGAGGAACCAACTTCTTCAAAAAAAACTAGTAGTATATGAACCAACATCTTCAACTAAGGTTGTTATATTTCTTTCTCATTCAATAGGATAACAACTTGTTGCACAATAAATTGAAATAGTTATTGCAGAAGAAGAAGAAGAAAAAGAAAAAGGAATATTATTTGGAAGACTAATAGTTGAAAAACCATAAGAAGGAAATCCAATAGAAGAACCATATTATATTAGTTTTGATGAATTGATTGAAGATGGAGAAGGAGAAGTATTTCCTCCTCCCAATGGACATGAACGAATAATAGGTGGAGGGGAAGGTGAAATACCTCTACTTGGAGGTGGAAGAGGAAGATATGGAGATAGAGATGATGATATTGAAGAAGATCCTTATTGATTTCCTATACAAGACACTAATTTACAAATGTCAATATGAAAAATATTTCTCCATCTATACTTCCAATTTTTTATGGTTTGAGAACAAAGGACCTGAAAAACTTTCTATTTGAGTTTGAAGTATTTTGTAGAGGTTATTTATTTACGAGATGCTAAAAAATTAAAGTTATTTCCAACTAAATTAAAAGATGGGGCTTTAAAATGGTTTATGGGGATAGGAATAAATTTTATAAAATCATGGGATGCAATGAGACAACTTGTTTTAAAAAAATATAAATGTTATTGCATACAACGTGATCTTAAAGAATAAATTTTTAAAATAAGCCAAAGATAGGATGAAAATCTTGAATATAGGAATAGGAATACTTCCAATTGAACCATGTACACATCAATATGACAGATAAAATCATGTGCACACTTGGAATACATGCTTTGACATGTACCTGAATATGAGAGATGAATTTCTTTGACTGGGATTGTATCAAGTATTTTTGGAGAAGAGTGTGTTGCTGCAACTTAATGACTGTTTGGAACCATATTTCAATATAGCTGTGATGCCCCTGGTTCACATGTTGAGTTGGATCACCTTGGATGTCCTCTTCTATTATGCCAGTCAAATCTTCCTCTTTTTGTTGATTGTTCTCTTGAACACATGGAGGAAATGTTGGTAAACATGAGGGAACTTTATCAACATCTGATTCTGATTTATGCTCTTCATCAAGTGCAACCCTCGATATTTTGATCTCCTCATTTGGATCTTCTTCTTCTTTATGTTGTCCTTCAATGACATTAATAAAATCTCTTATTTGCAATACCTTTCTTGAACTAATATGCAGAACATTTATTTCAAGAGGATATGTTTGGTATTGGTTTACCTCAGCATTGTAAGTGAGTTGAGATACTTCATTGTATGGGTTTGGAAATGGTGATACATGTAGCTGAGTGGGGGTGGATATATGAGATGGATGTGGTTGAGGCTGTGGTTGTGGTGGAGGTGGATGGTAGGGATAGCATGGAGTCGGGTATGGGGGATATTGAGGGAAATATTGGGGACGTTGAGGATTTTCCCAATAAGGACGTTGCTAACCATGCTGCCAAGATTGGTTTTGGGGTTGAGATGGCCAAGGTTGCCAAGGAGGGAGTGTGTCCCAATTAGTTTGAGATGGATGTGAATAAGCTTGAAATTGTGAAGTGGGTCCCTGCATCATATCAAGTTGACTAGGATGCTAGGGTCTCCTTGAAGCTACATAACATAGCTTCTTTGGTGATTGCCTTGCTCCATTATCTTCCTGGTAAACTTCTTTAAACCTGGGGAATGATGAACAACATTTAGTAGCATATGATTCTGCATGGATAACAAAAATATCAACATATTATTTTTCTCATTTTGTATTCTTAACATTTCTACTTGTTCACTTAGATTGCTAAGAATTTATATTTTAAATTTGTCAAGAAAAAATCAAGGTTCATCTTGCCTTACCAATGTTGAAGCTGACTTACTTACTCTTTTCCTTCCTCTTGATATGCGCTTTCTTGTTTCACAAATTTCTTCGAATGACAATTGATATGCATCTCCTTTACTCATGAGATTAAGGAGATCAATCCAGTCATCCCTAATTGGTCTAAGTAAGAGGGTTTTTAGTGTGTCAAATCCTAAATGGTGCAATTTTTCCCTCTTAACATTATACATGAACCTCTATATTAGATCATCAAGGCTCTCATATTCTTCTTGGTTCATTCTAAAAATTTCTTCTCTAAGATCACGATCTTTGTATTTTTCTAGAAATATATTTATTAAGCGATTTTACTGTTAAGTTTAGGAAGGCATACATACTATACCACGTAGTGAATTTACTATTAAATTTACGAAGGCATACATATTCTACCCCCAAGAAGAAACACATTCTCTTAACCATTATGCCCACTCAAGCACTATATTATGAAGAAATCATTCAAAAAAATGCATTATAATACATATATGGAAGTAAAGGCAACTCCAAAAGTTAAACAAGTGCAATAAATTTTAAATTAAAATAATAAAAAGTATTAAAAAATAAATTAATTTAAATAAGTTCATTGAATCAAATAATATATTATTTACTTAATTTAGTACAGAGGAAAGGATAATTTTATGATGCAGAAATAAGAAATTCAAGATCAAATTAAAATATTTAAATTTTAAAAATATATTTTATTATAAAAACATTATATAAAAAAAAATTATATTAAAACAAAGTAACATATCTGTGAAATCAAATAAGTATAAGTATTTAAAAGGTTGTTTATGTTAATACTAAGTGTAATATTTCTTTATAGAAATTGATGCTCAAGTTCACAAATATTTGTGGATGCTCACATGTTAATGCTTGCCCTAACGTGTTAATGTACCCATCAAGAATGCACACCATTCTTTGGAATTTAGGCTCAACAAACCCTAAAGTACCAACAAGGACACATGTTTGGCCACCGATTGTCATGGTTTAGAATTAAGCATGCATTTTTAGGAACATGCACACATTTCTAGTGTGCACCTAAGAATCCATTTTTTTACTATTTTTGTACTAAAAAATTGTTCATTCCTGGTACACATCTATTGCCAAGTCAATGACACACATCTTCTTTGGATTTGAGATAAGCATTCTAGTGGATTTATAAAAAAAATGAAATCTAGTTTAAAAATGAGGAAAATAAACTTAAATGATACCCAATACAAAATCATCATATTGAATTGCAAGAAACTTGGTTACCATATTGAAGTGCAAACATATGAAATTAGAGTTAGAGAGGAACCAACTTCAAAAAAAAAGTAGTAGTATATGAACCAACATCTTCAACTAAGGTTGTTATATTTCTTTATTATTCAATAGGATAACAACTTGTTGCACAAGAACTTGAAATAGCTATTGCAGAAGAAGAAGAAGAAAAAGGAATATTATTTGGAAGACTAATAGTTGAAGAACCATAAGAAGGAAATCCAATAGAAGAACCATATTATATTAGTTTTGATGAATTGATTGAAGATGGAGAAGGAGAAGTATTTCCTCCTCCAAATGGACATAAACGAATAATAGGTGGAGGGGAAGGTGAAAGACCTCTACTTGGAGGTGGAAGAGGTGGAAGAGGAAGATATGGAGATAGAGATGATGATATTGAAGAAGATCCTTATTGATTTCCTATACAAGACACTAATTTACAAATGTCAATATGAAAAATATTTCTCCATCTATACTTCCATTTTTTTATGGTTTGAGAACAAAGGACCTGAAAAACTTTCTATTTGAGTTTGAAGTACTTTGTAGAGGTTATTTATTTACGAGATGCTAAAAAATTAAAGTTATTTCCAACTAAATTAAAAGATGGGGCTTTAAAATGGTTTATGGGGATAGGAACAAATTTTATAAGATCATGGGATGCAATGAGACAACTTGTTTAAAAAAAATATAAATGTTATTGCATACAACGTGATCTTAAAGAATAAATTTTTAAAATAATCCAAAGATAGGATGAAAATCTTGAATATAGGAATAGGAATACTTCCAATGGAACCATGTACACATCAATATGATAGATAAAATCATGTGCACACTTGG
Source organism: Pinus albicaulis (assembly GCA_034641835.2). Classification (NCBI taxonomy): domain Eukaryota; kingdom Viridiplantae; phylum Streptophyta; class Pinopsida; order Pinales; family Pinaceae; genus Pinus; species Pinus albicaulis. Next base: position 810,557,627 of record CM076573.1, on the reverse strand, counting down.
AATACATGCTTTGACATGTACCTGAATATGAGAGATGAATTTCTTTAACTGGGATTGTATCAAGTATTGTTGGAGAAGAGTGTGTTGCTGCAACTTAATGACTGTTTGGAACCATATTTCAATATAGTTGTGATGCCCCTGGTTCACATGTTGAGTTGGATCACCTTGGATGTCCTCTTCTATTATGCCAGTCAAATCTTCCTCTTTTTGTTGATTGTTCTCTTGAACACATGGAGGAAATGTTGGTAAACATGAGGGAAATTTATCAACATCTGATTCTGATTTATGCTCTTCATCAAGTGCAACCCTCCATATTTTGATCTCCTCATTTGGATCTTCTTCTTCTTTATGTTGTCCTTCAATGACATTAATAAAATCTCTTATTTGCAATACCTTTATTGAACTAATATGAAGAACATTTATATCAAGAGGATATGTTTGGTATTGTTTTACCTCAGCATTGTAAGTGAGTTGAGATAATTCATTGTATGGGTTTGAAAATGGTGATACATGTAGCTGAGTGGGGGTGGATATATGAGATGTATGTGGTTGAGGCTGTGGTTGTGGTGGAGGTGAATGGTAGGGATAGCATGGAGTCGGGTATGGGGGATATTGAGGGAAATATTGGGGATGTTGAGGATTTTCCCAATAAGGACCTTGCCAACCATGTTGCCAAGATTGGTTTTGGGGTTGAGATGGCCAAGGTTGCAAAGGAGGGAGTGTGTCTGAATTAGTTTGAGATGGATGTGACTAAGCTTGAAATTGTGAAGTGGGTCCTTGCATCATATCAAGTTGACTAGGCTGCTAGGGTCTCCTTGGAGCTACATAACATAGCTTCTTTGGTGATTGCCTTGCTCCATTATCTTCCTGGTAAACTTCTTTAAACCCGGGGAATGATGAACAACATTTAGTAGCATATGATTCTGCATGGATAACAAAAATATCAACATATTATTTTTCTCATTTTTTATTCTTTACATTTCTACTTGTTCACTTAGATTGCTAAGAATTTATATTTTAAATTTGTCAAGCAAATTTCAAGGTTCATCTTGCCTTACCAATGTTGATGCTGACTTACTTACTCTTTTCCTTCCTCTTGATATGTGCTTGCATGTTTCACAAATTTCTTCAAATGATAATTGATATACATCTCCTTTACTCATGAGATTAAGGAGATCAATCCAATCATCCCTAATTGGTCTAAGTAAGAGGGTTTTTAGTGTGTCAAATCCTAAATGATGCAATTTTTCCCTCTTAACATTATACATGAACCTCTATATTAGATCATCAAGGCTCTCATATTCTTCTTGGTTCATTCTAAAAATTTCTTCTCTAAGATCACGATCTTTGTATTTTTCTAGAAATATATTTATTAAGCGATTTTACTGTTAAGTTTACGAAGGCATACACACTCTACCACATAGCGATTTTACTATTATATTTACGAAGACATAGAGACTCTATCCCCACCAGGAAACACATTCTCTTAACCAATATGCCCACTCAAGCACTATATTATAAAGAAATCATTCAAAAAAATGCATTATAATACATATATGGAAGTAAAGGCAACTCCAAAAGTTAAACAAGTGTAAGAAATTCTAATTTGAAATAATAAAAAGTATAAAAAAATAAATTAATTTAAATAAGTTCATTGAATCAAATAATAGATTATTTACTTAATTTAGTACAGAGGAAAGGATAATTTTATGATGTAGAAGTAAGAAATTCAAGATCAAATTAAAATATTTAAATTTTAAAAATATACTTTATTATAAAAGCATTATATAAAAAAAAATTATATTAAAACAAAATAACATATCTGTGAAATCAAATAAGTATAAGTATTTAAAAGGTTGTTTATGTTAATACTAAGTGTAATATTTCTTTATATAAATCGATGCTCAAGTTCACAAATATTTGTGGATGCTCACATGCTAATGCTTGCCCCAATGTGTTAATGTACCCATCAAGAATGCACACCATTCTTTGGAATTTAGGCTCAGCAAACCCTAAAGTACCAACAAGGACACATGTTTGGCCACCGATTGTCATGGTTTAGAATTAAGCATGCATTTTTAGGAACATGCACACATTTCTAGTGTGCACCTAAGAATCCATTTTTTTACTATTTTTGTACTACAAAACTGTTCATTCCTGGTACACATCTAGTGCCAAGTCAATGACACACATCTTCTTTGGATTTGAGATAAGCATTCTAGTGGATTTATAAATAAATAAATAAATGAAATCTAGTTTAAAAATGAGGAAAATAAACTTAAATGATACCCAATACAAAATCATCATATTGAATTGCAAGAAACTTGGTTACCATATTGAAGTGCAAACATATGAAATTAGAGTTAGAGAGGAACCAACTTCTTCAAAAAAAAAGTAGTAGTATATGAACCAACATCTTCAACTAAGGTTGTTATATTTCTTTCTTACTCAATAGGATAACAACTTGTTGCACAAGAACTTGAAATAGTTATTGCAGAAGAAGAAGAAGAAGAAAAAGGAATATTATTTGGAAGACTAATAGTTGAAGAACCATAAGAAGGAAATCCAATAGAAGAACCATATTTTATTAGTTTTGATGAATTGATTGAAGATGGAGAAGGAGAAGTATTTCCTCCTCCAAATGGACATGAACGAATAATAGGTGGAGGGGAAGGTGAAAGACCTCTACTTGGAGGTGGAAGAGGTGGAAGAGAAAGATATGGAGATAGAGATGATGCTATTGAAGAAGATCCTTATTTATTTCCTATCCAAGACACTAATTTACAAATGTCAATATGAAAAATATTTCTCCATCTATACTTCCAATTTTTTATGGTTTGAGAACAAAGGACCTGAAAAACTTTCTATTTGAGTTTGAAGTACTTTGTAGAGGTTATTTATTTACGAGATGCTAAAAAATTAAAGTTATTTCCAACTAAATTAAAAGATGGGGCTTTAAAATGGTTTATGGGGTTAGGAACAAATTTTGTAAGATCATGGGATGCAATGAGACAACTTGTTTTAAAAAAATATAAATGTTATTGCATACAACATTATCTTAAAGAATAAATTTTTAAAATAAGCCAAAGATAGGATGAAAATATTGAATATAGGAATAGGAATACTTCCAATGGAGCCATGTACACATCAATATGACAGATAAAATCATGTGCACACTTGGAATACATGCTTTGACATGTACTTGAATATGAGAGATGAATTTCTTTGACGGGGATTGTATCATGTATTGTTGGAGAAGAGTGTGTTGTTGCAACTTAATGACTGTTTGGAACCATATTTCAATATAGTTGTGATGCCCCTGGTTCACATGTTGAGTTGGATCACCTTGGATGTCCTCTTCTATTATGCCAGTCAAATCTTCCTCTTTTTGTTGATTGTTCTCTTGAACACATGGAGGAAATGTTAGTAAACATGAGGGAACTTTATCAACATCTGATTCTGATTTATGCTCTTCATCAAGTGCAGCCCTCGATATTTTTATCTCCTCATTTGGATCTTCTTCTTCTTTATGTTGTCCTTCAATGACATTAATAAAATCTCTTCTTTGCAATACCTTTCTTGAACTAATATGCAGAACATTTATATCAAGAGGATATGTTTGGTATTGTTTTACCTCGGCATTGTAAGTGAGTTGAGATACTTCATTGTATGGGTTTGGAAATGGTGATACATGTAGCTGAGTGGGGGTGGATATATGAGATGGATGTGGTTGAGGCTGTGGTTCTGGTGGAGGTGGATGGTAGGGATAGCATGGAGTCAGGTATGGGGGATATTGAGGGAAATATTGGGGACGTTGAGAATTTTCCCAATAAGGACCTTTCCAACCATGCTGCCAAGATTGGTTTTGGGGTTGAGATGGCCAAGGTTTCCAAGGAGGGAGTGTGTCCCAATTATTTTGAGATGGATGTGAATAAGCTTGAAATTGTGAAGTGGGTCCTTGCATCATATCAAGTTGACTAGGCTGCTAGGGTCTCCTTGGAGCTACATAACATAGCTTCTTTAGTGATTTCCTTGCTCCATTATCTTCCTGGTAAACTTCTTTAAACCCGAGGAATGATGAACAACATTTAGTAGCATATGATTCTACATGGATAAAAAAAATATCAACATATTATTTTTCTCATTTTGTATTCTTAACATTTCTACTTGTTCACTTAGATTGCTAAGAATTTATATTTTAAAATTTTCAAGCAAATTTCAAGGTTCATCTTGCCTTACCAATGTTGATGCTGACTTACTTACTCTTTTCCTTCCTCTTGATATGCGCTTGCATGTTTCACAAATTTCTTCAAATGACAATTGATATACATCTCCTTTCATGAGATTAAGGAGATCAATCCAGTCATCCCTAATTGGTCTAAGTAAGAGGGTTTTTAGTGTGTCAAATCCTAAAGTATGCAATTTTTCCTTCTTAACATTATACATGAACCTCTATCTTAGATCATCAAGGCTCTCATATTCTTCTTGGTTCATTCTAAAAATTTCTTCTCTAAGATCATGATCTTTGTATTTTTCTAGAAATATATTTTGCATATCATTCCATGATATGATTGAATTAGTACCTAGACTCATGAACCATTTAAGAGCTCTATCCTTCAATGTTGCAGGAAAAAATCTCATTTTTTGAGTGTGTGATAAGTAGCCATAAGACGTACAAAGTATCTCAAATATAAATAGAAATGTTTATGGATCCCCTATCCTCATACCATGGAAGTTGGGAAGGAAAGATGGAGGGATGTTCTTCATATGTACACTGATGTCCATATCTTGAATGGGAAACTGAATAAGATCTTCTTCATTGTCATCATATCCATCCATCTCTTCTACCTTCAAAAGTGTATGGTGATGTGGTTCTTACTGCACCATATGGTCAAGTGGGGCGGTTGGTATTGGAGAAGTATTTTTTTTTTTAAATTCTGAGTATTTGTACTCCTATGAGGCATGAAAATCAGATATTTTTGAATTTTTTTTAATATTTCTGAAATGGCATGAAAATAAAGGAAATAAAAAAAGAATGCTAAAAACAAAATCAAAGAATCTACTAGACACCACCCTGACAACGGTGCCAAAAAGTGGTGAGCCTTGGTATTGCACCAAGAGTGTTGCAACTCCTAGGGGCTGCCCTACTTTACTTTATCAACCCGAGGTTCATACAAACTTGGAAGTAACAGTGCTATATACACAGTAGATGCATTATGTGCATGTCATCCTCTTATGATTTATGAAAGGGTGCTATTTCTAAGGGTTCTCAGTGAAGTCTGTCATACTTAAATGAAACTAAACTAAGTTGTAGAAAGGAAATGGTAGAAAGAAAAATAAATTAAATTGTTGAAAAGAAACGATAGGAAGTGTTATCACAAAATTGCACTTGATTGGCTTCTTATCAGACAACTCTATGTAACTGTTTCAAACCAGCTTTTGACTGAAGCTTAGCCTTTTCAGCCTGAGAGGGATCTTTCAAAGGGGTTTATGATATTAGATAATGATAGGGCTAGATGGCTAACTCTATTTGAAAATTAACTTGATTTTTGTGTATGTAGGTTGAAAATAATGTAGGCTTGCAACCATTGGGCTTATTTAGTCAACAAAATCAGTAGATTCAGTGGCAATGTTTCTTGACATGGAAGTTGACGCAGATAAGAGTTTTTAACAAAGGAAAATCACACATTGAACATAGGGCAACATAGTCATTTCATCAATAAAGGAAGTCGGAGCATACACATATGAATTCTGAGTAATAAAGATGAAATCTACTGCAAGTAGTACACATAAAGATATAAACCAGAAAATAATTAAAAACTCCATGAGAATCTCAGGTCTGTCAAGAAGAAGTCCTCTGTATTACTGATAAAAGTCAAATTACATAAAGCAGCAGTATGGTGCAAAAAATCTCCAACCCTTTACAAGTTCGATAATTTGCCTTTAAATAGAGATTCTTACAACATGGATGATCTGCCTCTAGGCTAGATTCATTTAACTCTTCTTATGATACCTCATCTAATAGAAACATGTCTTTTAATAAGAAAATGACAGCTACACTCTAAAGATGACTTTTCCTAATAGGACTCAAACTCTTATTTATTACATCAGTCTACCTTATCTTTAAAACAGTTACATATCAGTGAAAACTAAGCATCACATGTTCGAATAGGCTATGACCTAAGTCATCACTACTTGACATATTAAATACCCTCCTAAACATATGGAACCAAACCCTATTTTTCAGGAAAGTAGGATCCTTATCTTCAACGAAAACTTTAGCTGATGATTTGTCTTTACTGCATTGTCTTCAAGTCCTAAATGTCTTGTGGTAAGGTCCCTTGACCTGTTGGATGTGTCCCCCTGTCCAAAATGGCTTTTAAACTGCTCAGAAACCTTCAAAAACAACTCGCTACGAAAATAGGGCAGTTTCGTATCAAGCTTTCGTAGTGTCCAAAAAATGTCCTTTACCTTCAAAATTTCTGCTTCTTTGTTGTTCCATGGTGTACATCATGACATGAAACATCATCACCACCATTTTTCCTCCTTGAAAGCTGCAAAAAGTGGATTTAGAAGAAAAAATACAGCGACAAAAATTTTCGTAGCGTTTTCCTGGTTTTAAGCCTGGGAAACGCTACAAAACTGTGAAAAACTGTGAAATTTCCAGATTTTAACCCTGTCTCAAAAAGGTAACCTCCAGCTGTAGAAAATTGGTCTTCAACATGCCATAAGCCTTCTAAAACATAATCAAACTCAACTTAAGACTCTTGAGGTGTTTCCTCTTCATTAATGATGAGTTGAGCTATGGGCTCTTCAACCACAGTCATCTTTAAGCCCTTCTTCTACAGCTCCTCATGGATCAATTCTAACTTCTCTTGGAGGTCTTTGACTTGGTCCTTTAGTTTTTTGTTCCTATATTTCAAGTGCAGGTTCATTTTACTGATATGCTTCACCTCTCCTCTCAATGGCTGAGTTCATTTTATCAATTGATGTGTGTTATCTAAGGTCTTTGACACACTATTAACCTCCTCTTCCCAAACTTCTTTCATTTTCTCAAACTACACCTTCTGAACATTATGTTTCCTTTCCTCTTTCTTCAAGACTTCTATTTCATGATTTTCTAACTTTAACTTCTCCTTAAGGACCTCAATCTTTGTTTTTTCAATGATTTTCTTCTTTCCTTTCTTTTGCTTGATGACTAGATCTTCTTTTGCAGGTGATGAGAGGTCAATGATGCTTGGTGGTGGCTGGACAGTTTCAGTGACCTTCTGAACTTCTTTATTGCTTTCTAAGACCTTTCTGGCATGTCTTGTCATTGGTTTCCTAGATTGAAACATGAATCCTCCATATTCACCCTCAAACTCTAACTTCTTAGTTGATTTGGCTTTCTTGAGCTTCTTTCCTCCCTCATCTATATCTTCAGCTTGGACTATGGGAGTTTCCTCAATATCAATAACATGTATAATGTCTTCTAATTTTCCCTTAGCCACTGTTTGACTTCTTGTAACCCTTTTGCTGCCATGTTTGCTTACAGTTGGCTCTTCTTTTACAGGTTTTCTCATAATTGCCTTTTGTTTTGCAGGTGGAACATCAGGGGTATCAATTTTCTGCAATTGCTTTGTTTCCATGATTATTGGTTCACTTTTCTCTGCCACTAAAGGCTCACTTTTCTCTACCACTAAAGGTGATAGTATACCTATAGATTTAGGAGTTATTTTAGGAGTGATGGTATCTACTTCAAAACCACTCATTCAAATAGAAAAGATGACCAGTCTCTACCTAATATTTTTAACTCCTCTAAAACCAGCAACTTGATTAAACCATGATGAAAGAGTGAGGTTTCATGTCCTTCAGATTTAGCTTGAACTTTATCTTCCATTTTTTCTAAGCTTCTGTATAAGCAAAAAGTTAGATCGAGAGATTTCTTACCAACAAAATGTAGCAAAAGCCTAAAGTGGTAAGAATAAACCATATGATACCTCACTTCACGGGTGAAGTACTTTTGAATGATAAGCAACAAGTTTGAGAAGTTGTCTTTCATGTAGCTCCTTGGAATGGCATTTTTAAGGTCAATCTCACTATGTTCTCTCTTGGTAAATTCCTTACAGTCATGCATGGTGAATTTGAAACCTTTAAACCATTGTTCTCCTCCTCTAGGAATTCATGTTGCCGTTGTAATGGTCTCTGGAGTTACAGTTAGGTTCAACATCCCCACCTTTGAAGATGTCGCATTGAAATTGATGGCAAACTCCTTAGAAACCTGCACATGGCATCCTTACAGTCTTTGAAAAAACTGCAAACACCCTGTTCTTCTGAAAACATCTGAAGCTGTTGGGTCTTCATTAATCAAGTTCATGTCTGATGGCTCATATCTGAGGCAATGGCCACCTTTTTTCATCTTCCTCTTTGCAACCATGTTTCTTTTATGTCTTCTCTACCTCGCTTGATCAGTGATACCTGCAAACCTTTGAAAATGACAGCCACAGCTTGGGCTTAGTGAAATAGCTCTCCAGAACTCAATAGCATGCAAAGGTGGAGCGGAGAATGACAAATGACTCAATTTGGAAATATTTTAAAGTTTCGATGACAACCCATAGCATAATCATGATTCATACATGCTTAAAATAGTAATAATGACTTCAGCCATGACCATTGTACCTTGATTTAACCCTAACTGACTCGAATGGAATCTACCCTAACCCTTTCAATCATTTACTGACACCTAGCAGCTGATTTGAAAAGACAGACAAGAATACCTCTTTTCAAAGCGTACTTAGTGTATTTCCTTGCAGTTTCGCTACAAAAGTATCAATAGTTTCGTAGCGAAAAATGTGTTTTTACTGTGCAATTCACTACGAAAACAGGTAATATTTTCTAAAATGACCTTTTCAGATTTATAAGCTTGGGAAATGGAATATGTTAGGGGATAATGATTGATGTGACATAAAAATACTTGAATATGGGTGGGTTTGGACCTTAGGATAGGCTAATGAGGAAAAAATTTAAATTTTTTCTTTACCAACTAATGACAAATGAACTCTATGATCATACCTTTGACATATGAACCTATAAGGCTATATCAAATTATGTTTCACTTCTTCTGAGTGATAACAGGAAGGAAAATAAACTAAATTGCAGAAAGGAAATGATAGAAAATAAACTAAACTAAATTTCATTGAGCTGGCCAAATAGATAAGCACACTCTATTTATCCTATGATCTATCTACCATGTTTCTAACCATGCAGCTATTCATCTAATTCTAACTGAAAAAGTGTTGATTGTAGTTCAGAGGAAAAAGGGCTAAAGGTGCTCATGGAAGGCTTAAACACATGAAACAAGGCTTAGAGGAGTGAAAAAGGTGATTGGGCTTTATTAAAGCACATAATATCACAAAAAATATTTGGAGTGGGAGACTTTGGAAAGCACGATGGTGGAATTACAATGGAGGGCTGGCAGTGCGATATGCGATATCGCAATATCGCAATGTCACAAGGCTGGAGGAGAAGAGGGAGTGTAGTCAGGAGGAAATGCGAAGTGTGAAATGTGATACTGAATGAGATGTGAAATGAAATTGCGTTGTTGTGGTGCAATTATAGTATTTCGCAATCGGTTTTAGGGGTGAAAGGTAGTAAGTGAGGTGTAGGGCCGAAATGAGATAATGAAAAATGCGAGAATTGCGATAAGGCTAGAATTGTGAAATGCGAAATGTGATGATTGCGAAATGTGAAAAGGTGATCAGGCAGATGATTTGGCGGTAGGACAGGTGGCATAGCACTTTAATAACATTGTAATTGGTAGAAAGGAGCGATAAGTGTTAACGAAGGCCAATAGGAATTGTGAAGTATGATAAAGTGAAGGGCTTTTTAGAAAAAAGTGGAGTAAGGTTATTTCAAAGGTTTTTGACATAGAAATGAGGAGCGAAGGAGAAAGGAGGGAAAAATGAATATCGCAATCGAGGTCTGGAAGAGGAAGCTATTAACAAGGACCAAATGGGAAATGCAATTAAGAAAAGGAGTGACGGTAAGTCCAAAGGGAAAAAATGTGGTTTCTAATGTTTTTTACTGTATTTAATAAAAGAGTAGCAAAGGGAAGTAGAAAGGAATATCGTATTCAAGCTTGGAATGAGAGAGTGTTAACAAATATCACAAGTGATTTGCGATTTGTGATGGAGCGAGGTACGATGAGCGGGAGTTTCGAGGAGAAAGGGCGGAGGTCTAATTCTAATGGTTTTCAAGCATTTTGGGAATGAAAAGGGGTGAAAAATGCAAATAAGAGAAAAAGGAGGGAAACAGAGGCACAACAATAGTGCTCAGGTGTGAAAATAGAGCTGGGAAATGAAGCGGAATGGCTTGATGATCTTCCTGGGGATTTTGATGCTTATTCCTGCAAAAAAAATTGTAGATTTATGTACAGGAAAATAGAGAAAAGGCATGATAAAAAAAGTGAACATAAAGCATTTTTTTTCCTGTGGGAAGGTCAACCCTGCTCGAATTATATTGATAGAGATGAGAGGGGAAGACTGCCTCACAATTTTATAGAGTTAATCAAATATTTTACAGTGCAAATAAGCGGATTAAATCTACAGCAGCAACTATAATAGCAATGATAATATCAGAAATAAAACTAGCTAAATAACATAAAGGAAAGGATGAAAATGACAGAGAAGCTGAGGCACATGGGTTGGGCCCTAACCCATGAGCCCACCTCTCTGGAACTAAATTATTAAAATGGAGTCTTTCTGCTCATTTCAGAAAGAAAATAGCCGTGTTACATTTCTGAAAGTCTAATAACTGAGTACAATAAAAAGCTTAATAGATTGCAGCAAAATTCCCAAAATGGAATTGAAGAATCGGCTAACTCTTCCTACCTCTAGCTTTGCTCTATTTACTCTACAGAGTAGCTACCAACAACTCCCTAGAAAATAGTGATTGAGTCCAATTGACTCCTAGTAAACAATGATTGAGTGCTCTCCTCTTTGAATTTCTTGGCCACCTTTGGAACTCAAACTGTTGGAGGGAATATTTGGGGTGACTGAGTCCACTTGACTCCAAGTAAACAGAGATTGAGTGAACTCCTTTTTGAGTTGCTTGGCTGCCCTTGGAACTTGAATTGCTGGAGAGAATATTTGGGGTGATTGAGTCCACTTAACTCCAAGTAAACAAGGATTGAGTGCACTTGGTCTTAAGTCGCTTGGTTGCCTCTAGAATTTGAATTGCTAGAGGAGATATCATGAGGATCCTTTGGCTACCTTTAAGAGTTAAGGAGGGTGGACAACCCCTTGAATCTCTCCAAGATTTATCCCTAATTTCCTGATATTGTGCGAATTTATTCTCCAATCTTGATCTTCTAGTGGCAGGGAGTGAGTCCCTAAATCATCTCCTTCTCCAAATCTGCATAATCTGCCAAATATTATCACAATATTCTACAAAAATAACCAATATTAGGTAGAAATATGCAATTACGTTTAAACCTTCCTAAGAAAATATTGAAGCATAAGAAAACATTATTAAGTGCAGAAGGAAAGATTTAATATATATATATATATTCATTTGCATAAGGAAGGTAGATGGGCTTAAGAAAGGTTAGATGGGCCTTATTTTATGTCTACTTTAGAGGCCCATCAGGAATCTCCCTAATGCAAAATCCCAATTTAACCTTACATCGTTTGAGATAGGAGTCCCATCTAGTATGTGGTACCGGTTGCCACCATGTTTGTTTGAAAATGGTTTTGGATGAGATGAAAAAGAGTAAAGAAACTTGATAAAACATCTGACATAAAACAAGTTAGAACAAATTTATGAAATACTTAAAGAACAATATATAAATAATATATCAAAAGCTAAAGAAAAAGGATATGATTCTTAAAGAAATATTGTAAGCAATCTTTAATTAAGATATATGAATGAAATGGAAATATATTTTATCAATTGTGAATCAGATATTAACTAGCAACTATGAAAACATAAATCAACAAAAATCATCAACAAGGATGTGAGTCTCAAATCAATGAAATATTTCATTAATTTTTAACACATGGATAACAATCACATACCATTCAATCACCACAAGAAAAATCTTACAATGTTCAAAAATACATGAGTGAACGTGTTTTCCATGGGTTAAGAGCTTCTCAAAAATTAGTTGAAATATTCAATACACCATTTCACCAAACATTCATGAGATCCAATAGTGTAAATATCAAAATTTCACTTGATATCTCAAAAAGAATGTACTAGCTTTCCTCTACAAAGTGCTCATGGAGTCCAAAAAATCAGGTCCCTTCTAACTTGCCAAGTGGATATATTTATAAAAAATAGGGTGACTCTGCTTCCCATGACCTTTCATCTTCCCTTATGACTTTTCATCTTCTCTCATGACTTTTCATCTCCTGTGTGAATTTTCGTTTTCTGTTTCATTTATAATTACCTTATTACTTCATTTACAAATTACATGAAAACTAAAAAAAATAATATTTTCTCATGGTACTAATCTTATGATGGACAAATAAGGAACCTAGACTATTAGTTCTTGTGTTTTGTACATGTACCATGCTTTGTAATCAAAGGAAATAGATAAGTTCTTAATTGATAGTATCCCCACTGATTTGATTTCACATTCGAGACTATCCGACAATATAGTATTTTCATATGTTTTTATTTTTCTTAAAATTATAGATTTCATAGTAAGGAGTTTTTTTGTTTCCATAATATGATTTTTAATTACTTCTTTTGTGGGTTCCAAATATTCCTGTGTAGCAGTATGTTTCATTGCACTTATCCTTTATATATCTTCTTTCTGAAATTCTTGTTCAAGTCTCATTACCCCTAGTGCACTAATGGATACTATCCTAAAAATATTAACCAGGGACTCCAATGCAATATGAATAAGTTGATATATGTTCAATATTCAAGCCATGTCACTTTCCTGCTTTTCATGTGATTGAAAAATCATTCTATTATCACTCAGTAATTTCTCAAGGTTAAAGAAAGAAATAGTTCGAGGTAACCACAAACCAACTTCAAACTCTAGGATCTAGCCTTCCTAGGGTTCAGAGAGGGCTCTCTCTCTTTAAAATTTAACTTTGTTTTGATTTGTAAATATTAGGCTAGTTATGAAAGTGCAACTTTGGTTTGGTTTTGATAGATTTGGTGGGAAAAATCACTTGAAAGGAAGGATAGTGGGAAATCTATTTTTCCATTGGGTTATGGAGTCAAAATCAAGCAAACAGGACTAGGATCAAGGGCAAAAAAGGTCAAATGTCTTCAGGGAAAGATAGATAACCCTTGGAGATCTTGGAAAGTTGTTTTTGTGAGGTGGTATGATTGAGATAAAGGGCACTTAAGAATCTTAAATCCAGAAAAGGAAGTAGTGGGAAGAGGTCAAACGAGAAAGGGAGCAATTAAGGGTTCCCTACACTGGAAATCAGAGGAAAACATATAAATGATAACTAGTTAAAAATAGGGTGCTCTTAACAAATTTTGTAGTAATAATCCTAGTTATACATTCAGATTAGCATAAACATAAATGGATGCATGTAACAATGAAAGGAAACAATGAAAAGTGAAGAAAATACTTCACTCCAAATAGCTCATCATAGGAATCCTGAAGTATGATTCCAATTTTCTTTGATCCAGCCTGCTACTCGAAGTTTTGACACACAAAAGCTTTAAAGTCCAAGAAGAAATGACTATAGCAATCCCAAAAATTTTATTCCACACAAAATACATCTAAAGATGAAGTATTTATATATAATGTTTTAAAAAATATCCTAGATGACTTCTAGGAATTAACTTAGGAAAATAAAATATCTTTACAATAAAAATAGAGACGGCTGCTTAAAAAATCAACAAGTTGTCCTATTTTATCCATAAGAAATAGAAACAGTTTTGAGGATAGAGTAGGTGGCTGCCTTGGTGTCCTCCTTGTTGGCCTTTAGATATTTTCTAAAATCTGATTTGCCTTGACTGATACTCTTTCTCAGATACTCTTTATTCACTTATACTCTTTAACTGATACTCTTTAACCTTTATTCAAAACTGTTACTGCTGTAAAATAAAAATCTATTTTGACTGAAATTTAGAAAACAATTTTCTTTCTTCTTTTCACCTGCTTCTCTTTATCCTTCACAGTAAATTTGTAAGAGCTTGCCAATCCTCATTTTTAGGAATCAGAATATTCTTTAATTTCCTAAAATTCTCATCAGCTTCTATATATCTAGCAAAGGTGGGTTTGATGACAAACAAGTGTTTGATCTCATACTATAAATAAAATAAATCTTCAAAACTTTTCAGTAACACCTTTCCTGTGGGAATGCCTTGACCTGTTGGTTTATTTACCTATTCCTTGACATTTTCTCTTATCTTCTTGTCATAATCATTTTGAGGAATTAATTTATCATTAATAACCATGATATTAGGAATTCCCTTTTGCCTCAAATTTGTGAACTTAACCATAAATTAGTTATAGCAGTATTCATACCTTCACATTTTTCTTCAAGTTGCCTCATAAAATTTCTCTTTGTGGTGACTTTCCTGATTTCTAGGATGGTGGAAAGTCTATCTGTTATTTTGAGCTCTTCCAATTCCTGTCTATTTTTGTTGTTGCGGAAATTTATTAATCTTACAGCTTGTTCTGGTTTGTCAGCCAAATCAGTTTGTGTCTTTTGGATTTCAACTTGAGCTGCCAATAATAACTCTCTTTGCTAAAAAATTACCTGAATTGAAGTCCATACATCATGGATGGCTTTAATTACATTATTCCATAGGTAATTTTTTATGTATGATATCTGATCCTTGAGAGTTAATTCTTTTTGTAACTTCTTTACCTCTTCACTCAATCTGTTGGCATTTTTTTCATGTATTTTAGCATTTACTTGAGCTGATTTATTTGATTTTTCAAGATTTTCAATCATCTTTGTCAATATGTTAATTGCATTTGTATTCAAAGAAATATCTTCCATTTCTTTAACTATCTTACTGGCATCATCTGTAGGTTGTACTACTGTGGTAGATGATTCAGTGGCTGGTGTAGTGGAATAAGTCACTGGCAATGCAGTGGCCAGTGGTTCTTTGGGTGCCAACTTTTCTCCTAAAGTTGAAGGCACTGCTGCAATGATGACTGGGATGACTGTAGGAATCACTGGTTCTTTTACTGTCTCCTTTTCTTGGACAAGTTGGTCCATTTGTACTTCCATTTCCTTAATCTGAGCTTTCAGCTGAAGAAATAAACTCATCATTTCATCTTTTTCCTTTTGCTCCTGTAAGACTTCCTCTGTCTGAGGATGCTCACTTTGAGGAAGTTTGAGTTGTTTCCTCAAGGCTGCTATATCCTCATTTTTCTTTTTTTTCAGCAAGACAAGTTCAGCAGATTTAGCAAACAGCAGGCAGATTTATTGAGCACGATTTTCGAGAAAAGGAGGCCGTACAACAAGGTCGTACAACAAGGTTGGGCATAGATTTCGAGGCAGCAAAGGGGCTATTTTATTTGGCACGTTTTTCTAGGCAGGCCGTACAGCAAGTGGCTGTACCTTTGCACGGAAATCGAGGTAGATTTCGTACAACAAGTTTTTGCTGTCTTTTGGCACAAATTTCGAGGTCCATACAGCAGCATTTATTGCTGTTTTGGCACAGATTTCGAGGTGGCTGTACAGCTGCATTTATTGCAGATTTCTGGGCACGCAAATCGAGAAATCCGTACAGCATTTATTGCTGTTTCTGTTTTGTTGTTTGTACATTTTCCGAGGTGGTGGTTAAGCACGGAAAAAGAGATAAGTTGTAAAAGTCTGTTTGCTGATTTTATTTTGCTGAATATTTCTCTCACTGTAAAAAGCATTTTTCCAGAAATAAGAAGGAGCTTTCGAACTGGTTTTCCCCAAGAGTTGTAGGGGGTTTTTCCAGGGTCACCTTGACCAAAAATTACTGTGTTATGATTTGTTGAATGGCTGTTTGTTACTGCTGTTTTTTATTTCTGCATTTTCCAGCATTCTGAAAAATTTCCAGAATTTGTGTTTTCAGCAAAATTTATTTTCTAGTTTGTTAAATGTATGGATATGGGAAAGGGCATTTAACTATTTTGGAGTAATAAGGTGAAAACTGAAAACCGAGGTGGGAAACTATAAATTTCTACATGGTATCAGAGGTTGAGTGCTGAACAGCAGTTTGGGACAGCAAGGAGGAAAATTACAGCCTGCTGATTTTTCACTCAGAAAATTCCAGCAAGCTGATTTTTCACAAATAGCAGTTTTATCTTTACTACAGCAGTGCTATTTTTTCAGTTTTAGGACAGCAGGATGTCTTTGGGACTGAGGGTGGAGGATAGGTTGGATGGGCATTCCAATTACAGCATTTGGAAGGAGAGAATGCAGAGTATCTTTGAGGAGGCAGAAGTCTGGGACATCATGGTGAATACCACACAGAACCCTGTAAATGTGCCTACTGATGCTACTCAGTTGGCAGCATATAATAAAATGAACAACAAGGGTAAGAGATTGATTCTAGACGGAATCAAAGACCATTGCATTCCTCATGTGAGAGGGAAGAGAAATGCTCATGAGATGTGGACAGCATTGTCCAATCTCTACCAGAGTACCAATGAGAACCGGAAAATGGTTCTGAAGGAGAAGTTGAAGACCATTAAGATGGGCAATGATAGTGCAGCTGGATATCTCACAAAGATTACTAATGTGAGAGATGAGTTGGCAGCGATTGGAGAGGCCATTCCACCCACTGAGTTGGTGCGGATTGCAGTGAATGGCCTCCCCGTTCATGGATGAACTTTGCTGATGGGGTTTGTGCACGTGAGACCCTTCCCACATGGGAGAGGTTTTGGGATGATTGCATTCAGACAGAGATCAGGAAAGGTCGGCTTGGGGCAGCCAAGCCAGTTGAGCAGGATGAGGATGTAGCACTGTTGGCAGGACGCAAGAAAGGCAAAGGGAAGAAGCAGGCTTCCACAAGCAATGGTGGGGGCAAAGACAAAGGTAAAGGTAAACAGGATAACACACAGAAGGACTATTCCAAGGTGAAGTGTTGGAATTGTCAGAAGATGGGACACTATGCAGTTGTGTGTCCGGAGAAAAAGAAGAAGAAGGGGAAGAACCAGCGTATGGCAGCTTCAGCAGAGGTTGAGGACTTTGTAGATCGCTTTGACCGGGAGTTTGGGTCATTGCATGTGAGTCCTCTAGTGCAGGATCACCTGCCACACAAGTTCAGAGGGAGCATGCTTTTCCCTCGATTAGCGGAGCATCTTCGGGTATCTGGTATGTGGACAGTGGGGCTTCACGTCACAGGACAGGAGTCCGTGAGTACTTCTTAGAGCTTTCAGAGAGTGGCACTGATATAGAGGTAGTACTCGGTGATGACAGAGTTGTTAGAGCAGTCGGTGTGGGAACATTGACATTTCAGAGGGAGTCAAAACCTCCCTTGAAGGTGTCAGATGTTCTTTATGTGCCAGGGATGTTCCTTGAGTGGATATGAGTACTATGTGTTATTCATTGATGATCACTCCAGGAGGACCTGGATTTATTTCTTGAAGACCAAGAGTGAGGTCTTCAAGCGGTTTCAGGAGTTCAGAGCTCTTGTGGAGACACAGACAGGTCGGAAGATCAAGTCCCTGAGGTCGGACAATGGGGGAAGTACACCCTTGGAGAGTTTGTTGACTATTGTGCGGAGGCAGGCATTAGGAGGGAGTTCACTGTTCCTTACAACCCCCAGCAGAACGGGGTTGCGGAGAGGAAGAACAGATCCATCGGAGGGGCTGCCAAAGCCATGTTACATGATCGGGGGTTGCCATTGTTTTTGTGGGCAGAGGCCTGCAACACAGCTGTTTACTTGCAGAACAGGAGTCCGCATCGTGCCTTGGGGCACATGACTCCAGAGGAGGCTTTTTCTGGGAAGAAGCCTGATATGGGTCATCTTCGTATCTTTGGGTGCATGACATACTCCTACATACCCAAGGAGAAGAGGACCAAACTAGAGCCCACAGCAGAGAAGGGTATCTTTGTGGGCTACAGTGAGACCTCCAAGGCCTTTCGGATTTACATTCCTGCGCAGAGGAAAGTTGTTGTCAGGCGGGATGTGAAGTTCGAGGAGGACAGAGCCTTTAGGAGGTCACGGGAGTTAGAGTATCTGGATCAGCCAGACCCTCAGCAGCAGTTGAGTCAGTCGCAGGGATCCAGTGGGCAGGGATCAGGAGGATCCGGAGGTACATCTATGGCGATGTCAGGTCCGTCAGTGGGGAGTGGCTCGCAGAGTCAGAGGGGTGGAGCTATGGGCAGCACGCAGAGCAGTCCACAGAGTAGTTCACTGGGGAGTCCACTGATGGACAGTTCACACGGTACCTCAGCATCTACAGGTTCAGGTGCAGGCAGGAGGACAGCAGACAGACAGTCAGGAGTTCAGGCTCCTGATGTTGAGGAGGAGGAGTTTTATTCTTCGGCGGGAGAAGTGTGCTCGGGGAAGAGGAAGCCCAAGTGGCTTCAGGACACCTTGAGAGATGCCACATCTGTTGCTGAGCCTAAGAGGCCGGTCAGAGAGAGCAGACCACCTGAGAGGTTTTGTAGCTATATGGCAATGGCTACCAGCATCCTTGACTCTAAGCCTTCTAGCTATGAGGAGGTAGCTAGCCAGCAGGTCTGGAGAGAGGCCATGCAGGAGGAGTATTCTTCTATCATGAAGAATGATGTTTGGGAGGTGGTGCCGAGGCCTGAGGGCAAATCCGTGGTTACTTCCAGATGGCTTTACAAGGTAAAGCATGCTGCAGATGGCGGCATTGAGAAATTCAAAGCGAGGTTTGTGGCTAGAGGGTTCTCCCAGGTAGAGGGAGTTGATTATGAGGAGACCTTCGCTCCCGTGGCTCGATATACTTCGATCCGCTCCATTATATCGATAACAGCAGAGATGGGTTGGAAGATCCACCAGATGGATGTGAAGACCGCATTTCTCAATGGCTTCATACAGGAGGAGGTGTACATTGAGCAGCCACGGGGCTTTGAGGTGCATGGGAAGGAGTCCCATGTGTGCAGACTGAAGAAGGCCCTTTATGGCCTGAAGCAAGCTCCCAGAGCTTGGTACTCTAGGATAGATACTTACTTGCAGAAGATGGGTTTCACAAAGAGTGAGGCAGATCCGAACCTTTACTATATTGTGATAGGTGAGGAGCCTCTCATTCTGGTGTTGTATGTGGATGACTTAGTCATTACGGGTGCAGAGAGACTCATAGAGCACTGCAAGAGAGATCTTGCGGCGGAGTTTGAGATGAAGGACATCGGCTTGATGCATTACTTTTTGGGTTTGGAGGTGTGGCAGGAGGAGGGGCATTTCTTCCTGGGACAGGGGAAGTATATTGTGGACATCCTTGGCAGATTCCACATGGAGGATTGTAGACCCATGTCGACACCGATGATCACCAACTGGAAGAAGCTTCATGCCTCGGATTCCGAGTTGGTGGATCCCACATTGTACAGGCAGCTGATTGGTTCCTTGATGTATTTGGTCAACACTAGACCAGATATTTGTTTTGCAGTCAACACGATGAGTCGGTTTATGTGTGAGCCTAGGAAGGTTCACTGGGTGGCTGCAAAACACATTTTGCGGTACTTGCAGGGGACAGTGGATTATGGTCTGGACTACAGGCAGGGGGATGGGGTGAGATTGGCAGGTTACACTGATTCTGATTGCGCAGGTTGTGCTTCTGATAGGAAGAGCACTTCAGGGTGTTGTTTTGGGTTGGGTTCGGCAGTGGTGTCATGGTTCAGCCGGAAGCAGCAGTCAGTAGCATTGAGTTCAGCGGAAGCAGAGTATATGGCAGCCAATCTAGCTAGTTGTGAGGCCATCTGGCTTTGCAAGATGTTGTTTGGCTTATTTGGTCAGCCGTTGAGACCTTCAGTGATTTACTGTGATAATCAGAGTTGCATTAAACTCACGGAGAATCCGGTATTTCATGACAGGTCAAAGCATATCGGGATCAAATATCATTTCATCAGAGACTATGTTCAGAAGGGAGCTGTGAAGCTTGAGTATATTCCCACTGATGAGCAGGTTGCAGATATTCTTACCAAAGCCTTACCACGGGCAAGCATGTCTACTTCAGAGACAAGATGGGTGTGGTGAGGAACACCTTCCTCGGTAAGAGGGAGTGTTGAAATTTGGTTACCGGAGGACAGGTGGTTCCCTAAGGCTTTGATCTTTGGCCTAGGGAAAAGTGTCCAAAAAAATTTAATTTTTCTCCTAAAGTGACTTTATAATTTTTATAAAGTCAAATCTAATTTAAAAGTGACTTTAAGTGATAAAGTTACTAAAATCTAATTTAAAAGTGACTTTAAGTGATAAAGTTACTAAAGTCTAATTTTAAAGTGACTTTAATAAAGTCAATGTAAAATTAGAAAGGAAAAATGACTTTGGAAATAAATGACTAAGTGGGTCTTTATTAAAGTGGGGTGAATTAAAAAATAGAAAGTAAGATTTAAATGAGCATTTAATCTCAGCCCTAGATCTCAATCTATTTCAGCCATTGGATTTAGGGATTCCCCAAAAGTCACTTAGGGTTAGGTTAAAGGAGAAAAATGAGGAAAAGGTCATTCATTCTTTCATGAGCAGATTGGGAGAAGGAGAGCAAGAGAGCAAGGGAGATTTCTGGGCAGTGAGGAGAAGGAGGCAGCAGCTTGGCACACATTCCAAGGCAGCATTTCAGCAAGACATTTCAGCAAGACAAGTTCAGCAGATTTAGCAAACAGCAGGCAG